>JBAJNP010001983.1:34611-53078 GCA_036877545.1 Yasuhikotakia modesta | reverse complement strand
TGTGTGTGTGTGTGTGTGTGTGTTTGTATTGGGTGTGTGTTGGAAGACACTGCAGATGGGAATCCAGCATTTCTCAGGGCTGTTTGTGCTGCTGTGTGTGGGGGTGGCAGGGGCTTTGCTCACTCTGCTGGGAGAACATGTTTTCTTCAGGTTTATCCTGCCTCACCTGCGACACCAGCAGAGGTTCAAGTACTGGCTTCACACCAGTCAGGTGAGCTTGTGCTTGTTCATGCTAATTTGTGAAAAAACCAGTAAGATTTAATAACCTGTAAAAACATACAAATGTATGCATACAAAGTAAATAAAAGTGCATATGCTTCCGTTTTTACAGAAATGATTGCTAATACTTACAGCATGTTTATGTAAATGCACCATGTTAATGCACCATGTTTACCAAAGCAGAAAAACATTATTAAAACATATTTCGTTAACGTGACACTTTGGCGATGTAAGAGGAAATATATGGACATCTGCACCCTCTAGTGGCTAAACATTAATAGCACAATAATACTGGGTATTTGTGGGTAGGCATATGAGGTACTGTAGTGGTTCTAAACTGTGATCCTTAGAACCCAAAGAACGGCACATTTGTGTGTCTTCGTAATATGAAACATCGGATTATTTGTTTTAAATGATGGAGATTTGCTGTGGGTTCCCTGGACTGAGATGTTCTGTATTATGCTTGCATATTATGCTACATTCTTTAATCCTTTTTTGTTGTTATTCCAGAAAATCCATCGAGCGTTAAATATGGGTTGTGAGGATGAGGGGAAATCGGAGGCTGAGAGCACAAACAGATGGTAAGATGGTTATAATTATTATTAGATAAACTAGTCTGCAGATTGATAGAACATTTATCATAAGAAAGTGTTGTGTTTCTTATTAAAGTTTGTATTTATATAATTATTTAAACTTATTACCCACCTGTCTGAAAGACTTGATTGGTTGATTCCAGCATTATGTGATTATGTATAATGACCGTTAAACAGATGAATGAACATTGGCAATAGTTTACATCGCATTGTAAATGCACAGCTAGCATGTCCATTTCTTTGGAACAACAGGAAACCCATGATGTAATTAGAAGGTTAATGTACAGTCAGCTGAACATTATTACTCAATAACCCTTTCAAGGTGATACAAGACTCTCAGTCAGGGTTTGTTTTGTTACGATTATTGCTGGCTGCACATTAGCATTTACATGTGTGCTTTGTTAATGTATAGCCCCATAGCAAATAGTCTCAAAGTAAATGTTATCTGTGTTTTAAAAGCTGAGAAAACAAACATCAATATCGGTAGAAAAGAGCTGAGTGGATAGTGTTGCATTTGGTGCATTAATGGGCTAATAGAAGGAAAGCGTGTTCACATTGATGGGGAGTGTGTTAGTGAAGTGTCCCTGCGTCTTGTAAGACTGACTGGTGTTTTGTTTTCTCTCAGTTCCACCTTGTGTCTGTCCGAAAACTGTAACCTACACCGCCTGCCCCTAGTCGCCCCCACCTCCTCATCTTCTCCTCAGCCTTCCACATCCTCCACCAAGTGGAACAACCAGAGTGCGAAGGCCGCCCGAGAGGTCAAAGATCATAACAAGCATGTCCACTTCAACCTGGAGACGCTCAACAGCTACCAACTGCAAGCTCCGCTCCCCGGCCCTGAGAGGGGCAGGAGAGGGCTGGTGGGAAGTCCGCCCACCCAGCTGTGTTCCAACGGCGGCCCCAATCTCAGTCTCAGCCTGGTGCTCTCACCTCCGGCCTGCTCTGGAGGCTCCACGCCATGGGAGGAGGAACTGAGGGAGCTGCAAGGAAGGATTGAGGAGTTTCGTGGTCAGCTCCGAGCAGCCCTGGCCAGGAGAGCAGAGCTCCAACGCAGTCTGGTTAGACAGAGGCTCAGCCAATCCCAAACTGTCTCCGTATCTAATCCTGAGCCGTCTGCCTCCTCCAACGTTTCCACCACCAACACCCTGACCAAAGACGTCAACAGAGGAAGGTGATGTATGTGACTGGAACAAACGGGATAGGGGATAAAGGACATTCTCTCATTTGAGGACTTGTGTGGCCCTATATTCAGCTTTCTTCTCTCTTATTGACCACTGGGGTGTTAGAGATGGATGGAACTTTTTGTGATGGAGGTTCGTCTTGTAACCCTGAGGTCTTGCTGTCTTTCAGCTCAAGTGAGAAAGCATCCGAATACGACCTGTATTGTGTGTATGTGTGTGTGTGTGTGTGTGTGTGTGTGTGTGTATATATATGTGTGTGTGTGTGTGCTGGAGAGCTGTGGACAGAAAACAGACTCTCAAACTCCATTCAGTGCTGGCCATGGTGAGTCTCAGCAGCTACAGATGTGCAGATTATAGTAGCTTCTTTTTGTAAATAATTTAATGGGATTATTTGGTGGGATAAGCAACAACAACGGACCAAATTTAAATGTTTGATTAAGCCACTCCCCCTTGCTGTGGTGTACTTTTTCAAACTTATACTGTAAGAATAGACATGATATTCGCTTGTGTGTTTTAATGGTGATAAAGTCGCAGATGTTTGATCCTCAGATTGCAATAGGGCCCTATATTAATACGCTGTATAATCTAAATATTATAAAGTCTGAATGGTTACTGCGTGCATTTGCTATAACTAATAAATGCATTTTTAACAAACATTTATTAATGAAGGCATTTCATTTAAGTTAACATTTTTAGCTGTAAAAGCCATTAAGGTCACTCAATTTAATTGATTTCTAATTAAATACTGTATAATCTAAACATTATAAAATCTGAATGGTTACTCCATGCATTTACTATAATTAATAAATGCATTTTTAAACAAGCATTTATTAAAGTCATTTCATTTAAGTAAATATTTTTAGCTTTAAAAGTCAATTCAATTAAGTTCTGCTAGTTATTTTAGCATTAGCCATTTTATTCATTGATTAAATATGAAAGAATGTAGGTTAAGGGAGGTTAACATTGCCTTGTTGTGTTGGCTGTAGCTGTCAAACTGTTGTAAGATGGTAGCGTTCAATTTGAGACATCAAAGAAAGTTTCTGAGATAAAACCGTGTGAGGGGGGCTGTCAGGGGGCTGAGGAGAATGTCAGACTGACAGACAGACTCCATCTCCCACCGGGAGACCGATGAACAATGGCCCCATTATGTTGAGTTGTTTTTCTGTCGAAGAGAGCGCGCGCTTTGCTGCCCATTAAGTGTTTGACAAAATAGTCAGCGGGACGTTTTGTTGATTGTTCTGATTGTCTTAAAGCTTCTGCGTGTTTCTGGCTAATAGTTTTTGTTTGAATCTATGTAAGCTAATTTTGAGAAGGCAGCTAGGCCCTTAAATAAGTTTGTCTAAATTCTCTTTCACAAGAAACGAGAACACATTTTCTGTTTTATAACATTTGGAGGTAAATGAGTATGAGTGAGATGAAAAAGGGTGGGAAAACTGTGCTGTCAGCTCCACTACAGACATTTCTGTTCCCAAAAAGACTAACTTTCTGCCAGGCTGATATTTGCACATTCCATAAATTGAATCCCAATAGGATATAAAATCCATGTCGGATAGGCGGACAGTGCTGTTATGCAGGTATAGGGTTGCATATTGTCAGTTGGTCAGACTAGCTAGTTTGATTCTGTAATTATTGTTAAACTTCTATTCAGTTCTTCTTATTATTAAGCGATAACATACATTTCTTTTAAATTAATGGGTCCCTTAGAAAATCTAATTCAACAATTTATATGCTATGCATTTTTTTTTCAGGTTAAATGATAATTAAACCAATAAGCGCTAAGATGCATCAGTGTTTAATCCTAAATCATGCTATGATCTTTCAAAGCAGGGCGAGTGTCATCCGTGCTATCATATTAGATCACAGCCTCTAGCTGTAGTGCAACCCTGCTGCTAAAGTTTACACAACAAGGACAGAGCCAGCGCTGCCATATGTCACCATGAGTTCCACACAAAACACTGAAAAAATCTGTGTGCATTATTAGCATTTCACGTGTTGCTAGCTTAAAGCTCAATGTATTAGCCTTAACAGAAAGTTGCTCTCCGTAAGTTAGTTTGTGTTTATTGCGTTGCTTGGTTTGTTTAATATACATTAAGATTAATCTGTAATGTTTTCTGCTTTGCTTTTAACAGCAAACATATGCAGATATGGCAGGGAAATGAATAAGCCTTAAATATTGAACCTGGTTGTGGTCATAGACTTCTAATGTGTCTGTACCGCTAAAGCATGATAGATACTTTAGCTAAAGCAGGTATTTCTGAAGTCCTTTTGTGCAGTGAAAGGACAGGACTGTGAGGACTCAAGTATCTCAGAGTAATTCAAGATATGTTATTTAGCACCCTTATAAACGTTTACCCTGTCTTCTACTGTTTATACTGTCCCAAATATCAGAACTATTTCTACTTATAAAAGTTGTAAAACTTCTGTGAAGTTCAAAACTTTTGAACTGTGGTGTAAATGTGATGCAGAGGGAATTGAAAAGCAGATTTTTGTGAAATTTCTGTGCTTGCAATACAGCAAATCAAATAATAAAGATTTAGACGCATCTGCCAGTTTTAGCTGTTGGTTCTGTTGGTTCAGAGTAACTTTGTCACTGTCACGGTGCATCTTGTCAGTCACTATTAGGCGTAAAGGCAGAAATGTGTGTACAGGTATTTGTACCTCATGGTTCTGAACTTTATCTAAAATTATCTTTATGGCTTGACTGAGGGAACACTGTTTCCCACTCAACCCAACACTGAATCGCTAGGCAGGCTGCAAAGATGACAAACTGTGTCAATGTCACTCAAAAATCACTTTCCTGAACTTTCACTCTCTCACTCCCTGTCCACTTTCAGGAAATGCCTGAAGACACGAGTGTCCTGGACTTACTTCTGAAATCGCAGAAGGTTGTGTGTACTGTGAAGATAAAATTTGCTAAACAAGGCCAACTGTTGTTAATACAGGCTTACCCCACAAGAGGTCTCTTGAGTGGTTTAGAATTACTGTAACACAAAACAGGGTAGATTTTGTCTAAATAAATAAGAGCTTGTAAATGCCATTTGTGCACGTAATAATTTTCCTTAGTACCGTGAAGAATCAAATGAGACAAAGCAGATTAATGTACTACCTGTTAATTCCTATTACGGCAGTAATATTATACTGACTATTGTACATGCATTTCTGTTTTTAACGTGTAAAATTAAATCACATTTGTAATTTCTTTAAATTAGATGGTTGAATGAGATGTTGCTGGTTGTTTTGACACGCAAGCTATTCAAAAATCAATCATAATACAATCATTCGGTCTTGGTGCTTTGAAAACAGACTTTGGAAAACCACACCAGCAAATTTGTATTAAATTATTGGGTCAGTTGCCGCTATTTAAATGAACTCCCAAAGCATTTTATCTAGATTGATCCGTGGAAGATTGTTTAAGTAAGAGGCTCTTGAATAGGGCCGACCAGGTGAAAGTGGAGGAAACTGCAGGTTTTGCAACACCTGATTCTCCATTTTGAGTCTGTAATGAGTGTGTGTGAAATTGTTGAGGGCGTGAAACTGGTTTTGAAGGCGGTCGAGCCTCATAGGGTGTCCAACTAATTGGCCAGAGAGGATGTAAGGATTGAAGCTGAAGCTGACTGATGGTTTTATTAACTACTGCAGCTGAGTCCAATCCTGAGGTATGGCAGAACTGCCCAAGAGGTCTTACACAGTCTCCTGGGAAACCAGCAGTAAGCCTATTGCCTAGAAGAGACCCCCTATTCTTCTAGTGTGGGAGAGGGGTAAAATAGGGGGGGCCGGTTTTATTTTTGTCCTTGTTTTAGTTCTCTGGTATGCGGGTTTTGCAGCAGTGTGTGTTGTATGAATTACACTGAGGTTTCGCATTTGCGTTTACTTTGAAAAGGTGGTACATCAATATAAATACACTAACTATTAGCTAATCTTTTATTATTAATATTCCTCTTGTGTATTATTTTATAACACGTTCATTTTGCTTTATTCTTTAATATTTATTTATATCTGCCCTGTTTTTTTATAATATTGTACTTTGCATCATATTGTATATGTACTATAATATACTTCTAGATTAAAATAGACTAGAAAACCGCATCTGGAAATGAAATCGTAAAATGTTTAACAAATGGACATCCGCGCAGTAGAGAAACGCGCTGATCTTGTAACGGGTCACGCACGTTCACTCATGCGTGGAACAGCGCGGTGCGTGCGTGCGGCGCGTGCGTGCGTCCGCGATGACGCGGTGACATTTTCTCACTGGAGGCGTGCATCGCCATGTGCTGCCGTCCGCGTTCACTCGAAACATACCTAGACACAAAGGGCGCATCGCATGCTCCAAAACAGCCCCACCCCGTTGACATAAATATCCTATTGGAAGATCTACATTCTCTTGTAAGGACATCCCCGTATTTAAAACATATCCTCTATTTAATGCAAGCGTTATGGAGCCCACGATCCACATGCACAAAGGGGACCGACCGTTTTAACCCATGAACGGAACTTCCCATCCTGCCATGCGTAAAATCTCTCGCCTGCCTGCATGTCTGTTGTTGCATATTATAGGTTGCAATGAATGAACATAAGCGAGGATTAATAGATCTGTATGCGAGTATGTGTTCGTGCTAAAATCGAACCGCCTCTTTCCTCATTTCCACTGTCCCCTCCCTTAAAAAAAACCCCTTTCCCAATAGCCTTTTGTGTTCACGGTGCCCTGCACGGTGACTGCATTCCTGTTTCGTTTACTATCGGCTCCTTCAAGGCGTCTGCGTTGGAGATTTCCACGAAAAGTGTCACGATCGAGGGGAAATTTCAGCTACTTTTGAGACTTTGTTAGAAATCTGAGCGCAGCGCCTCTTTCCATTCATACTTTCATCTGTTCGCTTCCCTTCAGCGGGGAAAGAGGGACGTGAACACAGATATATTTTAAACGCGTGAAATGGATTAAAGTCCCATCGAGCAAAGCTGGAGCGCCACAGACGAGCCAAGAGACGGAGGAGGGGTCGGAGGGAGTCGATGAATTTTCAGCACCAACGAGAAAAAGGTGAGATGCGTCTGTATGCTGCCTGTATGTTCTTGGGAAACCTTTAAAGAAATAAACCTGAACGCGTTAAATCGAGATTTCAGAGCGTTGTGCATGTACGTTTTCCCACAAATACACCTCAAACTAAAGTATTTTAACCATTGGAGAATCTGTGCAACACGGGAGAGGTGTGTAGGGGGAGATTCCTGACCGCGAGGACATTTTGAAAAGCGCAAAAATGTCCAAAATTCACATCTCTTGCTATAGAAGATTTTCACACTTTGCAATATTTGCTACATCACAGAATGAAACTGTACAGTGTTATACGTGCAGAACATATAATATATAACGTATGACACTCTTATCATTAGAATAAACAGCTGTATCGCATCACAGAGCCTCACACTCTGTAGTTTCAGTACTATGTAGTGGACAGCGCAGCTGCAGGAGATCACAAGTCTGACCCCAGATCTCTGCTTCACATGGTGATTCTAATGTGAAAACAAATTCAGATTAGATGCATATGAATCTCGTTCACATTACAGACATCACTGGTGGCATTTTATTAACACTTTTACCACAACAGAAAAGCATTTTGCATCGTTTTATATTTGGGCATGGACCATAAACTCTCTTCCAAGTTCTTTTCAAGCACTTTTTGTTAAGCAAAGACTGATGGAAAGTTTTGAAGCCGATCACTTCAGTGGCTTGAGTGACTTGTCCTATTCTGTCCTCACTTTGGCAAATACATTCAGCCCTATTTCCCACCAGCTCTGACATATTGCTGAAGAGGTTCACAGACAGACCTGATTGCTGCTTTATTGCCCTTTATATTTGCCACCAATAGACTCCTTGACAGCACAGACTGGAGTCTGTTCATTCCCAGCTCTATCCGTGTATCCCCTCCTGTGTAGCTCTATCCCCTCCCTCTCCAGAGAGACAAAGTTGTGTGGGATAAATAGTTCCCTCTCCACTGAAAGAGCTTGCTTTGTTTGTGCAGTGTGAGGCGTAGAAACGAATACGGTCACAATGTGTCACCCAACTTTTATTAGCTGTCTGCTTAGGGAGAGACAAAGCTATTGAGACGACTGCCTGCAAGTCAATACAAAATTCCTAAATCTATTTTTTGGAGTTCTGAGTAAATCTGACAGCCCAAAATCATTGAATGTTTACAGCTGGTGCATTTTTTTAATTAAATTTGTAACTTGAAGTCACTATTGAATCCTTTCTGTACGGGTATGTACTATGCAATACTTTTAGAATGTAATAATATAATTAAAAACTAAATTATTGAATTTATTATTTATAAATTATGAATACAATTGTGTATCAGCAGTTATAAGATATTATCAAGCATTTGGAATAATTCTGTCCTGACTGTATCTGTTTTCAGATTTCACTCGACCAAACCCCAAGATGATGTCTCCAAAAGACAAGCCCAAGAAGAAACCTCCTAAAGACAGCTTTTCCCTGCTGCCCTGCTTCTATTTTGTGGAGGTATGTTCTTACATTTCACTGTGAAACAAATGCAATGTATTATACTATATTATCTAATTATGCAATGAATATGCAATTTCCACCTTTTTAGTTGTGGTGTAAGTGTTCATATAGGTTAGGGAACCATTCAAGCCTAATGCTGTTTGTGTGAATAATTAATGAGCGTATCTAAACGGTAAACAATGACTGATTCCTCCTGCCATAATCCTCTTGTGCCATCTTTCCCATAATTCGACCTCTCCTGTTCTCTCCCTCAGCTGCCAATAGTTGCGTCCTCCATGATCTCACTGTACTTCCTGGAGCTGACAGATGTTTTGCAGCCGGCTAGAGTAGGTTTCCGTTGCCATGACCGCACACTGAGCATGCCCTACGTGGAAACAGGAGATGAACTTATTCCTCTTCTCATGTTGCTCAGCCTGGCCTTTGCTGGTCCTGCAGCATCTGTGAGTATCTATTCCATTCATAAATGGCCTAACCTATTTACCTCAGTAGTGTGGCTACTATGAAGAACACACCTTGTCTTGCTACCACGTTCATCCGGTTAAATTAGCCTGTGATGCTGCGGGATCAGTCCATCACACTGAGATTTAGGAGCTTGTATGAACCATGTAAAATTGCTTGACAGATTGGACTTCTAAGCTGTTGCTTCAGGCTGCTTCTGGTCTTCTGTTTTCTTGGCTTAGATCATGCTGGGAGAGGCCCTGATGTACTGCATGCAGTCCAAACTGAAGGTTCTGTCTGGTTCTGAAGGGAGCATAAACGCGGGGGGTTGCAATTTCAACTCCTTTTTACGACGGACCGTCCGATTCGTGGGTATGTCTAACCACAGAGAAATTCTGCTTTGCTAAGTTCATATACATTTAAAATGGACTTTGTTTGATATTCTGTGCAACGTTGTCTGTCAACTAAGGAAACTTTACATTATAAAGGAACAATGGGTTAAAAAAACAATTTACGTTGACTTTATAACAAATAATCAAGCAAAAATATGACTGCACACAAATTCTAGATTCCTATCTTACGGTTTGCAGACTTGTGGTTGTTGTTATTGTAACAGCTAAAACAGAAACCAAAATGTCTTTAGCTTTAAAAAATTTTGATGGTCCACTTGTTCTCTCACAGGATCCTCAGTTTTAAAATTTGGGACCTGAATGACATTCATTATTTAGACACTCAAGTGCGTTGAGGCACTTTTAAAGGTTTTTCTATTTTTGAAGAAGCATATGGTCGAGTGTTGGCCATGTAATACTCTCTCTCTCTCTCACACACACACACACACACACATACACTGTGTGGCTCAGTTAGTACAGTTTCACACTGACTGTCTGTCGTGTCTCACAGGTGTTCATGTGTTTGGGCTGTGTGCCACAGCGCTGGTAACTGATGTTATTCAGCTGGCCACTGGCTATCATGCACCCTTCTTCCTAACCGTGTGCAAACCCAACTACACCCTGCCTGGTGTGGCCTGTGATAAAAACCCTTACATAACCCAGGACATCTGCTCTGGCCGGGACCAGTATGCTATCCTATCAGCCAGGTGAATATAACAGCTTCTTGTTGCACACAAAGCAATAGTTGTTAGCTTGCGTAGCATCTGTGTTGTTTTACTGCCTGATTCATCTGGTAGCAGTTCAAATACACCCAGTTTTTATTCAACAGGCTGGTTTTGAGTGCTAGGAAGATTATCATAATAGCTGTATATCTAGAATGCAGTCTAAGCATCTAAATTGCCTGTTTAAGATTTCTGAGGTGCCAACCGTGTCTGGATTATATAAGTTTAAATGCTCTGCTCTGTTGTTTGATCATAATTTGATGAATCACTGCTGTCATGGTCAATTGGAAATGTACAAAACGCTTTAATATTGTTTTGTTGACAACCAGCCTTGTTTTATAGGCAGATGCAAGTTTCTCAGATCGCAATAAATGCGCCATTTATTGGTTAAAAGTTAATCAACTTCACATGGTATGAATACTGAGTTTTATTTACATAAAAACATAACACAAAGCAGTCCAAATTTTTGTTGCTTAGTATAAGGTTTTGTTAACCTGTGTCTCCTCATAAACCTTATTAAGATATTTAGTATTTATTTAATGTAATATTTTAGGTGATTATACCATCAAAATTTTGTCCTCAAATCCCTGTTGTTGCACACAGAACATGGAAGCTGTTACAGATATGACACTGTGCTTTTCTGAAGCGCGATTGGTTTCTCCTGTGTCTCTTCCCCGGCTGATTTACATATCTTTCTCACATGCTAAAATTCTTGGCTGTGCTCTGTGATTATTCATGTGATACGTTACTAAAGTCCCTGTCACTTTTTCTCTTTTCTTTTTCTCTATCAGAAAAACCTTTCCTTCCCAGCATGCAACTCTGTCTGGCTTTGCAGCTGTCTACATATCCGTAAGCGTTTCATTTTACTTTGACTCCAGGGATCCTGGTTTGAATATGTTCTGTCACACGTATAAGTAATTTCAAAATGCTATGTCACAGTTAGCACTGATCTTGCTAACTATAATTGAACATTGAACTGCATGATCTTCACTGCATTACTAGTCAGTCTATTTCATCTATATATGTCTTAACCAGCTTGGTATCTTCCAGCTGTGGAACTGGAGATGCCATTAGTTGTATTCTGTTAGCAACGGCTCACTGACCTCAATGTGGGTTTCCAACTATTAATGAAGTAATTCCCTCAGGACTGTAAAAAAAGACAGTCAAGCTGCTGTAACTACATTTAAAATATTACAGTTGATTCTAATTAGAAGTTATTGCTAGTTCCCAAAGGTCCTTTCAAATGTATTGGGTTTTACCCAAGCAGATGTATCACATTTTTGAGATTTGCACACGTTTGTCTTCTCTGCTTTCAGATGTACTTCAACGCCACAATCTCAGACAGCACCAAGCTGTTGAAGCCAGTGCTGGTGTTTGCGTTTGCTATCGCAGCAGCCCTGGCCAGTTTAACCCAGATCACCCAGTATCGAAGTCACCCTATTGACGTCTACGTGGGCTTTGTGATTGGGGCTGGCATTGCTGTTTATCTCGTAAGTCCTGAAATATTTCATATTTTTCCTCTCTGATTAATTTCTACCCTGGCAGCTAGAATTCTGGGTTGCAGAAGACATATTTATCTGTCTCCTCGTGCTGTTTTCTAATCTGTCTTTAGCACATTCTATATTTAGGACTTTGTTTCAATTAGAGGAGAAAAATCCTCCAGGATTTGTCAGTTTCACAGTTTTGCTCATTCTGTCATTTTTACCTCATCTTTTATCTGATATACTTCTGTGCTATAATCTCTTTAAACTATTTGAGAAGCTAGAAATCGGTTCTGAAAGTGTCATTTCTATTCATATAGAAATAAAAGAAAATGAATTAACAGGAAAAATAATTAAGCTTTGAAAGATTGGTAGCAATGATGTTCAGTGCAAAAAACTGGACTGTTTGGCTATTTAAGACACAGCCATTACTAACAAGCATGTGGGACTTTAATCACTTAATCTATGTGCAGTAAAATTGTACAATGAAATAAACCATGTAGGGCAGACAGTGCAGTCCCTCATTTTTAATGACCTTTCCAATCTTCTTCACGCCTTTCTTTTGCCAGTATCAGTGTCTTAGCAAAAGCGCAGGGATTTACAGTATATACAGTATATAGTCTATATATAGTACAAATGACAAATTGGTGGATTCTCATTAATCTTACAATAACTACTTTCTCCCATCCTTTCCACACTTTAGGCATTATATGCGGTGGGGAACTTTAGGTTCAATGAGAAGACCTCCCCCAGGCCATTGAAGCAAACCCATGCTCCACAAAAAGATCCTCTAAGAGAACTAACACAGCGTGGCCATGATTCGGTGTACCAAAAGGCCCATGCTTCTGAGAGCAACGATGAACTTTCTGCCCCGCCACATGTTGCTAGTCTCAACCGTAAGGTGCGGCGAGAGAAGGCCTCTATGGGCAGCCTCAAGAGAGCCAGTGCAGATGTTGAGCTCTTGGCACCTCGCAATCCAATGGGGAAGGAGACCATGGTGACCTTCAGCAACACGCTGCCCCGTGCCAATACCAATGCTATGGAGGAGCCTGCTCAGCGTCACATGACCTTCCACGTGCCAATGGACTCTCAGCGCTCTAAACAGCTGGTGTCTGAATGGAAGCAGAAATCCATGGAGATGCACGATCTTAGCCTGAGGGACGATGAGGAGGAGTTGACGGAAGGAGCTGCTGCGGAGGGAGTTGACGGAACCGAGGGGGAGGCTAATGAAGAACTGGGCATGCCAACCTCTCTTTATCCTACTGTGCAAGCTAACAGAGGAGCAGCAGCAACAGCAGCAGGTGGTACTAGAGTGATGAGGCCTGGTGCTCCACAGTTGGTTCATATCCCTGAAGAATCTACCAGACCACCACCGGTTTCTCCTAAAAGTGCCACCACGAGGGCTAAGTGGTTGTCCATGACAGAGAAAGGAAGTCCAGTACCAGCTGCTACACCAGAACCTCCACGACTCCCCAACCAGCCACGGGTTATGCAGGTCATTGCCATGTCCAAGCAACATGGTCCTGTTAGTGTAACAACACCCAAGTCTTCTGAGACTGCTTCCTCTTGTGCCACTTCCAGCACAGGCTCAGAGTCTCCATACTACCGCATCTCCTCTGACCGAGATAGTGCCAGCATTGTCACGGTAGACGCTCACGCTCCTCACCACCCAGTGGTGCGTCTTTCCACACACAATGGGAACACCTGGGATTGGAGGAGCACCAGCACTGACATCACAGAGGTTCATGAGACCAGCCGAACACTGCCCAGGCAAGACAGGACTGAGTATTGTCCAATCAAAACTGAGTCCTTTCGCTCCTCTATCAGCTTAGAGCCAGACCCAGAAATTCTGCCTCCACCGCCCCACCCAGACCTGCTGTTGGACAGCAGCTTAAGCCAAGATTCACCCCTTCACCGCAAGTCCTCGATATCAACAAAGGACTGGGAGATTGGACAGCCTAACCCAGAGCCTGACCACTTCTTTAAGAACTTGCAAACAAACAGACAATTTAAAGACTGATGTGTTTACTGTAGGCCAAATCAGAACTCAACAGACTTTCAGGAGGAATCCAATGTGAATATTTTTTGGGTGGGTGGTAAGTGAAGACCATCTTTTTGGTTATCTCACATTGAGCATCTGGGATGGATTAGAGCAGTGAGGCACCAGAAGGCACACACAGACTTGGGAGGCTAATTGTGTCTCTCTGTGAGGAAAGCAGCCACACAAATCTGATTAGCAAAAAGGGAATTTTCACAGATTCAACCGATTGAAATTCAAAATCTAACTGTATTCACTGTATCATATTTTGATCTCCCCCAGGAAAGTTTTCTGCCACGTTTATGATTCTCTGACAAATTATCATGTATCATGACAAGATCAGCCATATTTCCATTTTAGAACTGTTTTACATTTTCAGTTTACTTTAAACCTGGATATACATTGTATTGAACAACAGGAAGTCATGTTGTCATACTTATAATGAATGACTCAAGTGGTTAAAGAACAATTCAAACAGGTAACCATCTCATCACATCACTTTTCTGTGCAATGATTTCCCATGTGTCGGTTTCATGTAGGCCTAAACACTTTCTCTATTTTATACTAAAATATGAAGTACTTTGCGTGTTTGTTGCATGTGTTAATTTATTTGTCTTTTAGACCTTGGATGGACTGTTACATATAGCAGAGACGGCCTTGTTCACTTTGCTGCCCTGTGTTGAGATTTTTGTAAAAATTGTAAATAAAATTGTAATAATATCATCTGCTTTTAGTCATTGAATCAAAACATTCTGATCATTACTTTGTTCCAAAGATTACAAGCAAAATCTTTTACACACATTAAAGGGCAAATTTTTTAAATGGCTGCGCCATTTTTACAAAAATATTTTGATGAGTAGAATTACATTAGAAACAGATGTTGTATTGATCACAAAATGTTATTTCAAAAGTGATGAAAACGGCTTTATAACCAGGAATGGAATTTTTTGCATTATTTGTGAGGTAGATGATGGTGATAATCTGACTAAATCACATCCTGCTAAAGATCAGAAACGAAACCGTGAAAATAGTTTTCAGCACATTGCTTTCAAATTTTGTGGATGCATTTGTGATTTTATTTGCATAATTCATTCAGTGAAGTACCACTGACAGTGAGTGTAAATAAACGTTGCTATCGGTGGGCACAGATCTTTAATAATCCCCCCCCCCCCCAAGCTGCTTGAGAACCAAGCAACATTTATGCATGTTTCTGTTTCCCTTCTGCTGTTCCATAATTTATTGGGAACCAAAACGCGCTCAGAGAGACCTATTGTGTGATCACTGAGAAATGTGAGAGGGCATTTATTAACAAATTGTGTCATAAAAAAGAACCGAGAACCGTGATTCGTTCTACCATATTGTATCTCCAACAGTATAGATTTTACCTACTTCTGATAACCTCAGATTACAAAAAGCAAAAAGGAGTATAATACAGAAAGCTTTGACAGCAATGGGGCAAAGTGTTGCTTTGTACCATATGCTCTCTCTTCTGATTGGTGAGTCACTTCAGGAGCATGCTGGGATTGAAGTCTGGACTGTCTGATTTGTAAAATCACACCGGCGCTGCTATGCTTCCAAATAGCATCTGATAGAGGTGACATATTGTAAGTACATCTGGACCACAATTCCTCTAGCAGCCAAGATCACAATTATATTGCACGAAAGAGTGGTTGGAAGTTCTTCCGATAATCCGGATTAGTGGTAAATGTGAACATAATTGAGGACTGGGAACCAAATCAATGAGGTATTTAAACATGTATATGATTATGTATGGGATGGGAACAGAAATATTTAAACTGATTACTTGTTGAGGGTTGTAATGGTAAAATGTTTGTTTTGGAACCAATTTCCCTTTTTAATCTTGAGAATGTTGCATTAGTGATGTAACCAGAGGTTAGGCCTTTAAATCCTACGGGAATAGTGCCTTGTTTGCTATTGTAATGCCTCAGTTTACCTCAAATACCCAGTAATCCTCAGATCCTTGGAAGAAACATGTGAACATGTTATGTGAACATGAAGATGTTCTTCAAAGATGTTCTTCAAAGGCTGCAGAAATGACCATTAACAGGAGGTGGTCTACCTAACCAGCTCCAAACAGCCCCCAGATGAAAAGGCAAGTACAACATCAAACTGGCTAATTCAGGTTGTGTTGAAGATTTGTGCCTCACTTTTCTAAACTAAAGGCTTTGTCAAGAGTTTGATCTCGATTTTGTCAAGACAAGATGGTTAATTCAGAGTTTACTGTGCTGATGGTTGTGAGGTAACAGTTCCTCTAAGTAAGAGATTCCCTTACTGAGATCTTTCTTACCTAGGTAGATGTTTGTAATGTAGGTCTAGTGCAGTTGTGGTGCAAGGACAACTAGAATAGCTCCTGTAATACTTGGTGCGCTCGATGGCCAATGCTTCTCTCATGTTCTCTCAGGTTCTACCTGTATGAATGAAGCCTTAATATGCATGCATACAAGCCGAATTAAAACTCCAGAACACTGTGTGGGCTTTTTGTCCTCTGAACATATCAATTAACTGTTTACCCAAGGAATAAGTAGACGAGGTCAAATTATAGCCTCTTAGAAACATAAAAACAGAATAAATGGTTAAATATTACCACTACGTAGAAGCATTTATTAAACCACTTTATTTTTTTCCACATTCAAGTACATAGTTTGAAAAATGCAACTTAACTTGACCTACTCTCATTTACACATTGTTCATTCTTGCATCTCACAGCGATAATGTGAGTGTAGGTGGAATTAAGAGTGATTTGAGCTTGAGTGAATTGATTTGAATTTGCTTCCAGAGGCATGAAGAAGATTGTAAATGGGTATGTTGCTGTGGGCATGTCCTGCAGGCTTAGCTGTGACACAGTTACACCGTTCTTAGAGCGTTAATTAGGAAGACTTGTATGCTTGTTTACATATACATGGATGTTGACATGCAGAAAGAAACAGGGTTCAGATCAGGGTTGCCAGATCTCACTAGAAAAATAAACATCTTTGTCTGTATATTCAATAATTTTGTCATTGAGCATGTTTCACAATTTCTCAAAAAAAACTTATTTTTAATAATAATTTTTATTATTATTTGAAGTTATTTGTTCAGATTTAAAGTCTTTGTAAACTGAAAGTTGCAACTGAATAGAGATTTTTAATATATTTTTTGGATATGGTTTTGTTGCTTTTTTATGATTTCATATTAAAATCTAACTGCTGTAGGTGTTTTAACATTACCCTCTCATTTTTTTCTATTCAGAAAGTCTGCATGTTCCTTAGAGGGTTCTAGACTCCCAAAACGAACTGTTAGGTCTCTACTGCATAATTCCTCCCTCTCCCAGTTTAAGTCCCAGGTGATTGTGTGGCACAGATGCTCTAAAAACAGAAGGAATTTGGTGAAAAAAAGTCCTGCATTGGCGACTGGCCAATACTCTGCGCTCCGTGTCGTTGTCATGGAGAAAACAAGGACAGTAGCAAAGGATGTCAACAGTGTTGCATTTCATGCATTCACTGCAGTCCAGTCTGAGTCAGAGAGAGGAGAATTGCAAGACCGCATTATAAATATGGGTGCAGTGTGTCACCAAGATTCAGATCAGATAGTCTCACTCCAGATTCATGCAGTGTTTAAGCTAATGTTGATAGAGTCACAGTGGTTGCAAATATTGGAGGCAATCGGCCTATAAATGGTTTGCATATAGTTTAAAAATTACATATGAAATGTTGAGAACTGTTTTAAAAATTACATTAATTAATCTCCTTGTACAGGCTTATTTGTTTAAACTATGCCACAGCCTCGCTCTCATTTCACGTTCCAATATTAAAGCAATTATCTACCAAAACCTCTGTTCACATTTCAAACCATATAAAGCTGCTGAATTTATCCTTAAGCAGAAAACAAATCACAATCTTAATTTCAGTCGTTTTTTAATTAACGTAATTAATTCCAGAAATAACCCTCACTGCATGCTGATAGGCCTGCGCTAGGTATGATCGTCCAATGGCAGACTTCTGCATGCGACACGAGACCGAGCCTTCTGTGACTCCTCCCCTTTTAGAAGACAAACTAAAAGATATTGACCTTCAAATGTCAGAAACAGGCTGGTTCATATTGACAATACAAAGGCATAACGTCTTTATTGGCTCAGCCCTGTGCTTTATGCTGGTTCGTAAGAACAACAATATGTGCAGAGACGGTCCAATGTGGGTCACTATGCTAATCTTATATGAGTCACGGTCTCCCAAGAGCATTCAAACATGTCGTTGAGAAATCCAGTTCTGTCATATGTGTGATAATAACTTCAAATAGTCACTGTTTTTGCATCTCACAAAGACACACAAATTCTTAAAAAAAAGAACTTCACTTGTGTTCACAAACTGATATTATCTTTGAGGTAAATTTAGCTGAACAGATTTTGTGTGTTGAGTCCAAGCATTTATGCACGAATGCAGAGAAAACACAAATGTCCTTACAGCATTTTTTTTTCTGGGAATGTATCATGTTGGAATCTTTGTGATGCAAGTCAAGGAAATTGTTGTTCTGTGAATCCAGTGTCATAAAATATGGAATACGGCTATGTTAATGCTATTGTTATTGTGTATCATTTCACCGCTGTGATTTCCCAGCTGAGGGTGTTCTCAACACCTTGCATTTTGTTATCACTTCTGGTTACATGTATGTACTCAGAGCTCATGATAGGCTGCGATTACATCAGGGATGCTGGAAAAAAATGCAAATCAAAGCTCAGTTAAAATGTTAATCTTAATAAAAAAATGCATGCAAGCAATTTATTGCAACCCTTATGTTTTGTAAAGCAATCCTAGTGAACTTAACTTAGATTCATATTAATCCGTGTGTGTGTGTGTGTGTGTGTGTGTGTGTGTGTGTGTGTGTGTGTGTGTGTGTGT
>JBAJNP010001983.1:0-34561 GCA_036877545.1 Yasuhikotakia modesta | reverse complement strand
GTGTGTGTGTGTGTGTGTGTGTGTGTGTGTGTGTGTGTGTGTGTGTGTGTGTGTGTGTGTGTGTGTGTGTGTGTGTGTGTGTGTGTGTGTGTGTGTGTTGTATAGATGTCTTTGAATGGAGCTTTTACGCCCCCTACAGGAGGAATTTTCAAGATGTGAAGCACATTTCATTCATTCACCTATAAAAAGCTTTTATCCAAAGCAACTCAAAGAGACATTTGTAAAGTCTACAGGATTGTGAAGCGTAAGTAACTAAATCTCAGATTAATCTCAACTTCAGGAATCCACAAAGATGTAAGGTGTCACTGTACTAAACTTCAATAATAACATTTAACAGATAAAATAGGATAAATATACTAGTAAATGAAAATTCCTTAGTTTACTACAAAATCAGTACATATTACACTAAAAAACTACACTAGAATACTTTCAGGCAAAGGTCAACTATATAATAATGGCAGATTTTGACAGATTCAGACCATTTTCTGAATAGCAAATGCCATAAATATTCAAATGGCAGTAAATTGCCATAATAATATCAAATGATTGTTCCAGCCTAGATTCAATAAATTGTTTGTATGCGTTGCTGTGAAGGTCATTTTTAAATCATTTTGTAATATGGTGAGGATTTAGTCTGAAATTTCTCGGCATGGCTTCATTTATACTAAGAATAAAACATAATATTTCTGGCACTTTGTCTGGCCACCGCTAGGGGGTTTATTATAATAGTGCAGGTTGCCTGTACTACATAATTCATAATGACAAAATCTTTATGATATACTCACATTTAGTTTTAAATACAATAGGTCCCAAATTGCATCGTTATCTTTAATAAAAACTGATGCAAAGAGATTTTTATGCTGACAAATGCGAGTTCTGCACTTCTAATAAATTCCCAATCTAAAGTTTTTTGTGTTTAAACAACTCAACTGTATAAACTCTGGTACCTGCACCATGCATTGATAATAGTTGCAATGCCTTTGCATTTTAATAATATGTAGTGACACTTTTGTGATGAATGCATTGGTTTATGTGATTCAGAAAAAACATATCAAAACTATTTTAACAAAGTACTGAACATACATAGAAACTGCGATAAATGTTATGTGGATTATTCTGAGATGATGTGTGTAATGGTTGTGCGTGACAACTTTATCATCACATTAACATTGATGCAAAAATAGGATGGATTTGTCACAAATGCCACAACAAAGTGCATCATCCATTTTCTATCTCGCTGTGTTTACATCGTTTGACTGTATTTTGGGGGTCTGGGTTGTACGAGCGTCCGGAGGGAGGCGTATCTAAGCATCTCCTCTCACTCTCACTAGGAGGAGATGCCAGACATTAAAGCTGAAGAACTGCGCGGGAAACAAAGGCTGGTGTGCCGTCAACAGCCTCACTGCATCCCAACCCATCAAGCCATGTGAGAAGATCTGCAAAGTCAAGCCAGAATCATCCAGCGTCGGGTTGAGCGGCGCTCCCCAGAAACCGAGACCGCCTTCCCGCCGAGATCTGAACTGCAACCCGGGAGAATAACAGAATTGATGCCCATCATCAGATAGCGGTTCTCCTATTGATCGCTTGCATCTTATACGCCTCCGAGCGGGGCTTTGCTTGTTCTTAACGGAGGCGAGGGATCATTTCTTATTTACGGGAACAGATCTAACCATCGAGTGAGTATTTATTTCAAAACATTGTACTTTTCCTGTTAAATTGTTGTTTTTAATGTCCGTTTCCTGACGTCTCACGGGTGACCGTAGCGTAGGTTTGGCATGACAAGGGCTCTTTAAATTTCCCGATCGATATCTTAAAAGTATTACGATACGGTTTAATAAACACCAAGGACAGCGAGAATAACAGAATTGCGCGTTATAGTGTAACAATGCGGGAGAAGTTATGCGTCATAAATATAAAGTAGCGCAAACAAGCGGGTGCGCATCTTACAGCAGTTTACTGCTCGGGTGTGGGAGAACCAGGTCTGGTTATATACCGCTGGAACTGGGTGTGATGATCCAATATGGCGTGTAGACCTGAATTTACCAACATATGATATTAAATAACGTCGTACAGCCAACATTTGGTTCCGTCCTGCAATAATCGCTCCCCGCGTAATATAAAATGTTCATCTATCGCGTTTGGACCGGGTCGTGTTAGCATCACCTATGACAGGCTTTTCGTGCGTTTCTCAGATCTGAGCTTCTCCACACCCACAGCCCGTCGTGCGTTCGTTCCCAGCTGGAAACGCTTTATTTTCGCCAAGGACAACGCGGAAACCAGACCACTGCGTTGGTTCTGCGGTTCTTTGAGTTTTTATTACCCACATTGGGTAAAATGGTGTGTGTTTTATAATCACTGTGAAATCCATCATCGCTTGTTTACTTTTGGTGGAGAACGACAGCGACGAGACGGTGATGTCAACCCCGTTACACGTCCAATGCGTGAACGTTTAAGTCACTGGGTAACGGGGGCCACCAAAGTAACGCTATTGATAAGACGAGGTCCAAACATATTGACTAAAACCTTGTGAAAGCTATTATGTGGGAGTGGCTGGGTTATTTAATAGTTCAGAAGTTACTTGTAGGTTTACACACACTTGTATGAAGTAAACAGGCCATTTAATCTTTAAATGTGTTTTTTTCTGCAACAGGATCTCTTTTATTCCTGGATTTTGAGTTGCACATATATAACGTTTATGGTGCTATAAAAACTATAACTTCTAGTTAGTTTACCCTGTTGTTGTTGTTTAAACATCACGAATGGTAGTAATTTTTTATTCTGCATTATAGATGCATCCTTATAGCGTATGAGTGTATTAGCACTGGAGTGATTCAGAAATACATTTATGGTAATGTGTTCACATGATCTGTCACTTCACAGTTGTAGCAGCCCAGCAGCAAGGACTCCTGACAGCTGCTGTGGTTGGACCCGGTTAACGCTTAAAACCGAACAGCCCGGTCCTGTCTCTGATGTTTTAACCCCTCACCTATTTCTCTCCATTCTCTATCAGAGCTCTGTGACTGATAATAGCGATAGCTTTAGCTGGCTCTTCTGATGTGCTTAAGCCATCAGTACTCACATCGTATCTCAATTACCGTTCAGAACATGAGTGCAACACATCTTAAAAGCGGACCAATTTAGAAGAGATCTGTGAGACCATTGAAATATTCACATTAAGTAATTTGGACCAAATTTACTTTATAAGGTCCACTTTTAAGTTGATACTCTGGAAGAATTAGAAGATTTAGGTTAGAGGAACCTTTGAAGTGTTATCAGCTGAGGTGACCTACATTCTATATGTTTCAAATGTATGCATGCACCCGTGGTTTAACTGATTTAGGACATTGGTAAGGAGGTCCCTTCCTCCCTTCTTTCCTCCTCTTCCTCCAATGTTGGGGAGGCAGGTATCAGGAAAAGGGAGTTTATGAAACTATTGATATCTTTCTGTACCAGCCAATCAGTAGCTGCTTAAAATCTTCAAGTTTCCCTTACACATTCTTTGCAGTCAAATATCACTTAGTATGTAATGTAAACACTTTTCTGTCGTTTTGTGAGTTAGTTTGGGTGGGCTCTTAAAGGACTGTTTGAATTAGACCCTTTATATCTTGTTTTAAAAACAGTTTATAAAATCTCAATGGCTTTAATTTAGCCCTAATTTGTTTCTTAAGTACTACCAGAAAGATATTAAAATGAGTGTGCATGAGTTTTCTTAAGTGCTCCACAATTGCACAACAAATTAACTAAAGATATGTAATTTGCACTAAACAGAATCCGTCTCAGTGGAATGCATTGTTCAACGTAACATGACATGAAAATTCGTTTTATACCAAAAGCCTTTCAAACAGAGAGAAAGCACTCTTAGGAGAGATTTACACCACCGTTCTTGTCTCTTAGGAATGAAGATGGGCCTTCTTTGTTGTAATTGTCATTGTAATTTGTATTAGTACCCAAAGCTGACATTTTTGTCAAAGCAGAGCTTCAATTAAATTGCTTTTGCCCAAAGAGGAAATCTTTAGTTACTGTTGTGGCATGTTTTAAATGCATTCGATTTTCTCAGCAGCACTCTTGCTGTGATTATCTATTGGCTGTTCTTTGTCACCTGTGGCATTTTAAACACTTTGGTTGGCCAGCGAATGATCCAGTGAAAAGGTCACAGCATGTCTTCAGTGTGTTGCCCAGCAGTGGACTAGAGAGGGGAAACAAGCTGTAAGATAAGTTCAGCCGCACTGGAGTCTTTACAGATTGGATAAAACTGGCTTGTGTTGTGTTTATCCTGGACTCCCAAGTGCTTTTCCAAGGCTGTCAATGAGATGTGGCGAAAGGAAACGGCTGCATGTGTTGAAACTTTTCAAAGGGTTTCTTTTCATATTCCTAAACCAATAATACAGTGTCATCCCAATTTGCATAGTTTCTGGATAAGTGTTTTAAATTTGGTTACATTTATCCTGGATTAGTTGAATAAACCTGATTAACAAATCAGTGAGATTTCAATGCATGTTGTTGAGACTATAGCGGTGGCACTCGATGCTCAGCTAATTGACTAGTTTTCAATAGCTAACTATTTTATTAGTGTGGTCAACTAGTTTGTTTTGCTAGTTTAGTGGCAATGTTGTAATAACTGTGCTGGTTTACACAGTAAAACAGTAATTTAAAAGGACCTTAAAATTAACTAAAGCTTAGGTTCAAAGGTGACTGTAGACTATAGAGTGTAGAAACGTAATGTTTGATGTTTGGACTTTGAGCAAATTGTTATTCGTGTTTTGTCAACTGTTTATCATGGTTCATTTGCTTGTTGTGTTTGTGTTGGCTAATGTGCTTCATGTTTTGTGAGTGGGCTGTTGTCCATGAGTCAACTACAAGTGCCACATCTGTGTGACTCTGCATAGGGTTGCAATGTAACATTGTATGTTTCACCAATCTAATCCAAACATACGGAAGATAAACATTGTAAAGCTATTGCATGATCTCACATGATCGGCTCCATTGTGAGCGATTTCTGAGGTCTGAAATCAGACCACGAAAATTAAATATAGATGCGATAACATATCAACAAACATTTTACAGTTTGGCCTGTGAGGGAGAGCATGTGACGGTTCTGCTCGGGTGGGCCATTGAGATTTCTAATCAGCTGAATGTTTTCCCTTGCAGCCTTTTTTCACCAGAGAAGGTCTTTATCTGTGGACCAGAGCAGAACCCTGTTACAAAACAAGCTATCACAAAAAACGGCATTGTGCCCAGTTGAGCTTGGCCCTCCATTGCCCATCTTCTCATTCCAGCGTTGACATCTGTTTTAATCTCTGTTTATTTTAAGTTTTCTCAATTTGTGCATTGTATCCGTTGTCTTCCTTTCACAGGACATGGATCGATGTTGCAAACAGCTGTAAAACCACAAATACTGGTGCTGAGGAAGGTCAAGTTATGATAGCACTGGTGTTGATGTTTGTTTTGGCTGGACTTTGGACAATACATTCCACCGTATTACAAATGCATAAAGAACTTCTGGTTTCTTGTAACAGAACTTTTGTCACCAGAAACTTTCAGTTTGTTGTATATTGAAGTTTGTTTTTCCTTAGGATGTATCTTCTCTGCAAAGTTCTTCCCTATAGGTTGACCTTATTTCAGAGCTCTGGAATCAATTTAGGGAGGAACTCAAAGGACTGTTAACAGTCTTGAAATTTGCATGCCATTCATAACTTTCCTCTTCCTCCGTCTCTGCTGGCCGCATGCTACAGCTGCGCATTCTCACAGTTTGATTTCTCAGAGGAGTCAAACCGCCACCCATTTTTCTTATCGATTCTCATTGATCTGTTTCCCTTAAAGGAAAGAGGTGCAAAACATTCTCAACAGGCTGGATTCATATTTTGCAGAAGTGAAGCGTGTGTAGACACAAAACAGGTTTCATGAATTTTGGAGTTGAGGATAAACACCACAGACTTCAAAAGCCTTTTGTGTCTGACATAATAAATGTTATATGTGTCTAAAGTTGTATGACAAATGATTGCTTACACTGTTTAAGGAGAATAGCACTGTATATCTGTATAAAGATACCTCAAATTATTTTAAAAATATTAACAAATATATAATATTTTAAAAGCAATTGATATCAAATTAATATTATTTTTAACGTTTCAGACATCAGAAAGATTGTATCATATATTATTAAGCCCTATTAATCTGAATGTATGTTAGCATGTATGTGCTAACAAAGGTAGTTTTTAATATTTTAATTAATATAAAGCTGGCCTGAATTATTGTAAATCAATGGCAAGCCAACATTGTTTTTCAATAAGGTCACAGGACTGAAGCATCCAGTCTGCAGTACAGATGAGGACAGGAATTTATCATTCGTCTCATGGTGAATGTCTGGCTCACAAATATCAATTTGTTTGAACGATTAGACGGTCTAGGTCCAAAACTACATTGTCACATACCCAAACTATTATTTATGTGTTAAAGTATCATCATTTAATGACATCACCTACAAAACTTGTTTGGTACCACTGTATCAAATCCTCTACAGAGTGCCAGTAGCTTTTTTTTAAGCTTTTAGGTGAATGAAAAGTGATACTAATTTCTCTGTTATCTCTGTTACAGCTAAAATCTAATTACAGTGCTTTTTTCTGCAGGATGTCAGAAGCTTTGTCACAGCAAGAGAGACTGCGGGCCATTGCTGTGAGTAAACAACAATCTCAATAATAAACGTTGAATATAACTTTTTCTTTCTGACTATCAAACACAAACAAAAATAACCTTTATTGTAAATTCCTGATTGCTAATGTTATGCTAGTTGCAGTTTTTTCAGCATCAGCATTAGGATACAAATGCACACAGAAGCTTAAGTGAAGTTAGTCTCTTGAGATATAATGTTCTTCTAAAGTCTTACTACAGTATGTCTATGGCCATTTATAATGGCTAATGCATGTTCAGCCAACAGTGATTTATTTATTAATGGGTCTTCGATTCATGCCAACACCAGCTTTCACCAGCCTTAGCTGTTCATCATTCATAATTTCAGCATTATAATGTGCTGTGAAACTAGTACTGTAGCGTCTTAGATCTGGACAAGACCCAAGACCCTAGTTACTGCCTTAAATGGGGTTATTTGTGGTTTGCAAATAACTGGTCGATAATGAGTATAATAATAGGTTAATGCAGTGCCATTAACTGCATCATATGGATTTGTGAACCTGTTGCATGGAGGTTGTTTCATGTGGGTGATGTTTGTAGATGTTCTTCAGCAGGGTTTAATATTCAGTCTCTGTCTTTCAGGAGAAGAGAAAGAAAGAGGCAGAGATTGAGAATAAAAGAAGACAGCTGGAGGATGACCGCAGACAACTCCAACATCTCAAGGTAGCCAAGAAATAACAGCAGCTAACAGACTGTAAATCTAGTGTGTGTGTGTGTGTGTGTGTGTGCGCGTGTGTGTATGATACTTGTGAGGTCCTTTTCTAATGCAGTTTTTTTATTGGAAAGACTCATAAATTGACCAATTATGTTTTGCTTGTCTAATAATGTTTAGGTCCAGGCGTAGAGTTAGTAAATATCATTATCGAAAAATATAAAACTTAGGGCAGTAATGTTTTGGTGTGTCCAGGGTTATGTAATCCATGGACTGTCTGTCACAGACACATCATGTTTCTGTTTAAAGCCTAAGTTTTGAAATTCATGCTGGGAGAGTGATTTTTGGAAAGTCTAAAGTTGCTAAAAGAGGAGGGGTAGTTTGAACAGCAGTTTCCTGTTGGGGTGGACGGGAAAAAGCTATCCTCTCTTAAAAGTAGGTTCTGTATGTTATTGGAAGTTTAATTGTGTCACAAACCATGTGCATGTACACAATACACTGGTATATTTTGTACAGTTTTATAGCTTACATTTTTTCAAAGGCTGTAGTGACATTTATGCGCCACTAGTGGCCCCAAGTGGAATTGCAAAAATAACCATAGTTTTCAACAGGTTTTAAAATGCCTCAGTTTGGCATTGTTCAGGCAACAGGTGGCACACACGTTCAGCCACTTAATAATGTGAAAGTATCACAGAACTGAGGTGTCTGTACAGTTTAAACGAAGGTCAGCCTATGGAAAAATGTATATAAAAGTGTAGAGATGTAACACCAGCTAAAAATACACATAGCAACTTTAAGGAATATAGTTTTTAAATTAGAATTATAGAATATTAGAATAATTTGTGGTCAGAAATTGCCTGTCTTCATCTACCAAATATCCTTTAAGGCAATTGTTCGTTGTTTATTTTTTGTCATGAAATTATAATTTTTGTTTGTTAGTTTTGTACCTGCCATTGTTTAAGGGGTTTTGCTGTATGGGGAACAATGGAACAAGCCTTAGTTTGCTACAGAGCCAAACTCTGATCCTTTGTCCTCCCCTCCGTGCTGCGATTGTATTGCATGTGCATGTGGATGGGTGTGACCATGTGATGATGTCAGCAGATCTGTCACCATGCCAGAATATGCGGTCACACAGCCAGAGCAAGAGGGTGGTGGCTGATGGATGAGGAACAGAACAGGAGAAGGCCAATATGGCCTGTTTAAATATTGCTATTACAGCAAATGTGTGGAAGGTTAAGTCACAGGATATAATGTAAAGCAACTGTTTGCCAGTTCTGTTTTAATGATTAGGTTTAGAACTGACTCTGAGAGAACTGACTGAGAGTTTTAGATGTTAATAAGGGTGGAACACATCTGTATAGGAAGACTGGTTAGGTGATTGTGTTAGCAAGTTATGGCATTTTAGGAAAGCAGAATGGGCTGAAAGACTAACACATTGTGAATGTTATGCAGGTCATGTGACTGCTCTTAAAATAAGTCTCTTTTTAGTTGACATCTGTGTTTTTTTTTTAAAGTATATTTGCTTTCTCCTCCAATTAATTATAGTATGTTTTGAAGATGTTCATACACTAAATGCAAGGGCAGTCCTTAGACTGCCTTTCAAATAAATGCCTTGCTCAGTATAACAGATATGAAGTCTCTTTATTGGCCTTATTGTTTTGTCTAGACAGCAAGAGTCTGGATTGTGAAGTTTCTCTCAATTTTTTCTTTTAAGAAAGTTGATCTCGTCTCCTTTAGAGTTTTAGAACAGATTTTAACAACTGCCTCAAACTGTGTTCAGATTTCTCAGGGTAACAGAGACTGCAGTCATTATCAAAAGTCAGACATTTTACAATAACTTTCAATATATCCAATTAAAATCCCACAGCTGTTATTATCCTGTTCATTTCATTCATCACAAGCGAAATTAAGCCAAGTTTAAAGTGATTAAGGTTTGTCTTGATGCAAGTAATATTTAATCAAGCCTAAGTGAATAACCATTGTGCAGTGTTAGGTAATGTATTGCACAGACGTCAGTCATGCGGTCTCAATGCAGGAATTAAAAAATATATCTTCAGTTTCTCTGGCACATGTTTCAGACATAGATGTTCAAATTTTCTTTGTCAGCAGTGATGCGTCTCCCGGCCCTCCTGTCTGATTCACGCTAGCAAGGGCTTCAAACTCTGTCAGGAAATCCTGTTTCAGCTGGCGCCTGTCAGAGCATTTCGCTCTTCAGTGTGTGTAGAGTGTGCATTAGCTGCCCTGAAGTGAAAACTAATGGGCACCTAATGGTCATGTGCAACACTAACCCTAATGGTCCAGGCAACCAATGAGAATTGTCTACATCAGCACCGTTGACATTATCTCATTTTTCAAGAGCACCTTTTGTCAATATTAAATTACGGAGCATCATAATGGTTGTTTTCTATATATATATATGTACGGATAATGATGTATTATACCTGCTGGTGTTAACCCGTCTGAAAAGCTGGTCTCTGTTTTTACAGTCGAAGGCTCTGAGAGAGCGATGGCTTTTGGACGGAGCGCCATCCAGTGGAGAGGACGAGGCACAAAAACAATTAAAAGAGGATGAGGCCAAAACGAAACTACTGGAGAAGATCATTCTCAGGTGAAGGCCAGACATCATCATTTAACACAGCATTAACATCCTTAATAGCAGATATGATGAGTTATTCATAATTATCTGACTATAATTATCTCTTTTGTGTTCAAATGAACAGACTAGAACAGGAGATTGATGAGCTTGAGACTGGTGTGCCTTTAAATAAAGGAGGTAAACAGAGCAACGAAAATGTAAGATTTTGCTTCATATAACATTAAGCTATTATGCTCATGTTCATTAAGTTCAGTGGTGAGTTTAATGCCCATTAATAACACTGACTATCGCATGTCTTCTCTGCTAGGCACCTGATGGTTCGATGAAGGGTGAGTGTGAGAATATATCCGAGTTCTCCAGCATGGACGTGCACATACTATCAAAATCAATTAGTCTCTGTCCGTCAGTATCCCTGTTACATTATACACTGCATGAAATATGACACAAAAAAACGAATTACATGTAAAAAAGTCACTGGGCTAGACAAACTGACATGTACAACTTACTAAAAGCAAACAGCAACACATGACAAATAGGAAGCACTTATATTTCATGTCGATATCCACTACAAACCAATAACTGACTGGTTTTTAAAACAGTAATGCAAGTTTAAAAATAAGACTACGTCTCTCTCCTTTATCTGTTTTCAGGAGTTGAGAATGGCCTACAGCAGCCCAGCCCCAACGCAGATCAAAACACCAAAAAGCAGATCACAGGCATTGAGGCCAAGCTGCAGTGCACCAATCCTGACGCGGCCATTGAGAATGCCAGCGCAGAGCACCCCGTCACCATGGTGTTCATGGGCTACAAGAATGTAGAAGATGAGGCTGACACCAAGAAAGCATTAGGCTTAGAAGAAACAGTGAAAGCTGAATTTGTGGTCATCGAGGATGGGGAGAGAAAAGGGGGAAACGATGGGGCCAAAGAGGACCAGACTCCGCCCAACGGCTCCGCCTCCAGTCCTGAAGCGCAGGATGATGCTAAAAAAGTGGAAGCGAAAGATGAAGGCAACTCTAAAGAAAAGCCGTGTAAGTGCTGTACAGTCATGTGAGTCTGTCTCTCACGCGGAAGTTTAGACTCTCATGGAAAACTGACACCCTGATCATAACACAACAGTGACAAGTATACCCTGTATACTTCTAATTAACTTTTGTTGTCTCGTATGTATTTCTTTTTTATTTCTATTGATATTTTTCTATATTTCTGTCTTGACATTTATATATCTATATATACATATATTTTCATTATGTAATCTTATGAAGTTCAGTATTTTGCTTGTTGAATAACAGAAAATGAGGACAACCGTGTGATCAAAATAACACATTTGTGGCCCTCACCTTTATTTTATTTTAAGAAAAATAAAACAAACATCTCTATATGTAAACATTTACAGTAGCTATTTATCTTCTGTATGCATTTGTGTTTTTAAAAAATTACTTTATTCAGAAAAAATAACTATATTGATATTATGAGGTTATTATGCTTTTTAATATATATTTTGAGCCATTTGTTTCAGTTTTTATTCTTTGCCAAATCATCTCAGATCACTGTGAACACTGGTACATAGGGTTTAGGGTTTGTCCACAATCACACATTCTGCATTGCACCTCATGGTAAGCAAATATATTTGTAAATACAATCCAATTATTTATGAATGTCCATGTTGTAATAGAACACATTTAATCATGTTGTTTAAAATAACTGGCTGTATCTACCCCAGATATCTAATTTAAACACAGCAGCAACTCTTTTTACAGTAAATTACTTTTTATAGGGCTAAAAAACTATCAACAAGATTCACAGCCCATTTTAACACATAGTTATAAGGCAGTCTCTTTTATATGGGGCACAATTTAGATATAATTGTAACTATTCATTTTTTTAAATGTTTGCTTATTTGTGTAGAAATGTCTGTCTACAAAGATTCTGCTGAAAGGCATAATTTTAACATTTAGGGAAAAAACATTTTATGTTCTCTGTTAGCAGCTGGTTGTTGCATGTTAGTCTGCCCTTAAATAAATATGTTCAATGTTAATGATCAGCCAATTCATTTATAATAAGAAATCATTAGTTAATTAAAATGAAATAGAGGCAAACAAATCTGGGGTTTTAACAGGTTTCACATTCCAAAATCAATAGCTTTGTAAATGTAGGATTGCCGTCTTTCTACTATTTCAATTTAAAGTTTTGTTTTTATTTTGTGTAAGACAGTATGTGTTGTGGATATCAAATAATGTCATGAGTTTAGGTGCTTTATTGGTAAACCCAATGCCTGTTCTGGTCCAAGTGTTTAATCAGGAACAATTACAATAAACAAAAAAGTTTGTTTACAACTGTTCTGGTAATTCTTTGGTAATTATATTCTCCCTAACCTACAATTAAAACTAACAGTTCAATGGTTTACTTATAAAATGTATTGTTGTTAAGTTTGCCAAAGTTACCATTCTATCATCTAACTTTATTATATTAGCATTACTATAATGTAGTAAATATAGTTCTCAGGGGCATTTATAATAATTAACATAATTTGTTATAAATAACTATGCCTTGTTAATTTGTTCTTTTTATTAGGACTTAAACTTAAAATGCATTGTAATGAAGTGAATAGTTAAAGGTCACAGACAGTAGCTTGAATTCATGTGCCACATTCCACCATATCATTTGTCAGTAACAAATACTTTATTAATCTTACTATTCATAATATCATTTATCCCAACAGAATATATTGGGGAGTTCAGAAGACTAATGGTTATAGTCAAACTAAATAAATGAATAGATACATAAATGAAGATGACAGAGAAGTAGTGTGTCTTTCTCCCATTTGTCAAGACTACAGATAATCTCATATGGTTTCCTCTTATCATCTTATTCAGGTAGGATATACTCCTTATGTCCACAAACTTTATTTGTTTATTTGATGTCACTGCAGTTATTGTTACTATGATCTATGATCTGTTTTCTCCGTTGTACTTTTCGTGGCCAGCAGTAAAGTTCAGCCACGGTTCACTCTGATGCTTCTCTTCCGCTCATTTCTCATAGCAATGACAGGGAAAAGTTTTCGCAAACTTTTTTCGACCGCCTTTCTAGATTGACAACCCACGTGTCCAATCGCGTTGTTCGAGAACGTTTAAGGTCCCGCCTACCACCAGCGATTGACCAATCAAAAAGCGCCAATCCCCTCTCCGCCATTTTGTAAGGATATAAGAAATTCTAGCAGGTCTACCTCCCGTCTACGACAACCTGTAGTTTTGTTTAGTGCCATGGACGGGTAAGTTGTAAACACCTCCATTGCATGTACGATACCCCGTAAAAACATTTTTATTGTGGAGTTTAACATTCGCGGTGGCCGCTTAGAACCACATTCACGTTTAAAGTCTGTTAAATAGCGTAAAGTGGACATGGTGAGTTTTTGACTCGTCTCCGCCGTTCTTTCGTGGCTCTTAACGTCTCCGTGCCGGAAGAGCTCAACCGAGTCCAAAAGTTGGACCAACCCGACCAGCAACCTGTTGCAAGTAATCCAGCCGAGACACCTTCGTGAATTACAAGCAAACTTGAGCTACAGTGACGTGTTGACTTAACTCGCCAATAAGCCAATGGAGCTAATAACGTATGGGAGCTAAAGTACAGCCACTATTTGGCAACCAACGTGTCTCCGTTTCCGCATTGTTGTTGGGTGGCTAGCAAACTACCTGCTAGCCTGCTAAACAAGTGTCAGTTTAACTTTATTCCCATGTATATTCAGTAGATGTTAAACATTCTCCAACTAGTACTGGTTGAAATTGGTTTATTTACGATGGTCTAAATTACTGTAACTATTTCCGAGTGTCACGATGTGTTTATACTGCAGTTTCAATATTTGTCCGTCCTGTCTAAATGCTTATAGCAAATAAATCTCGTACTAGTTTTTAGATGGAGTGACTTTCTGTATTAAACAGCTCGTATGCAAAATGCGAAGGGTGCAGATTATTTCTGAAACTTTTGTTTTGACTTCTGCAGCCGTTTAGAGAGTGATTTGTATCCTCTGGGATCCGCTTACGTCACTGAAATAGAGTAAGTTTTGCATCTTTCTTCCTCTGTTTTGTAGAAACGTGGACTGTCTGTACAGCTATATAGCCTTAATTGAACTTTATGTGACACACTGTTGTTGTGTTGACAAGCACATTGATGCCTTTTAATACAAGCCCCAAATGCATAAATGGTGACTTAACAGGCCTCATTTGTTATACTATTTTCCTGATGCATCTGGTTTCCTTTTGGGAATTGGTGGAAGTAAAATCTGAGTTATGTACAGCCGTCTATAGTTCCTGCTGGGTCAAATAATAATTGCCATTATAATGAGTACCAATGTTGTTACAAGATCAAATCATCTTCCCCTCAGAATTTATAATAGCCAAACTCCTCTTATAAAGCTGTAACTTATTGCCTTTATTATGTTGCTATTGTTATCGATTTCCTGATACTCATGTTTGTTTGTTTTTTTCCTCTTTCAGCAGTGTCCATGATATATCCGTTGGCACAAAGGTATGTCACTGTTTATTTCTCCTTTTTTAAATGTTAAACTGAGAATTGTTGGCTTTGCAAATATGTAAAGATAGTTTCTCTAGAGGCACTGCACAGCATTAGTGTTAGATCAGGTTTTACAGGTTGTATGATCTTTAAGCAGAAGCATGGTTGTTTTTGTGCCTTTAATGTGCTGAGATACAGGAAACTGCCTGTAATTGTGGTCAAAGGGCATATGCTGTTTAAACAATCACTGTGATAAGTGACAAAGGTGTAATGATTCTGTGAGCAAGTTAAGTGAATTATGGAGCGATGCGCTGTTCAATGGTACAATGTGTTTGTGTAACTGCATAAGAAATGCTTATTCCCTTGATGTCTTTGATGCATGGAAGGAGGCAAGCAGATTTGCAGCCCTCTGTAAAACCGAACACTAATTGCAGTTGCTGGAATGCTGCAGTTGCATTCCTGTCTCCATGACATCTTATTCAACACGGGCTGTGCTCACCCAGGAAGTCTGTACTGTGTCAATGAATGTAAACATGTTGGCACCTGGAAGTCTTCAGCTCCCAGAGACGAATGTGGGAGTCAAAGTTCTCCGTTTTTTCCCAGCCTCAGTCGAGCTGAAATGCCTAGCAGTTAAAAATAGAGGAAGGAAATGCAAGAGTTGGGTGGATGTCTTGCTCTTAACAATGGCTGGTTCAGCCAGAGAAGGTTTGGCTGTCGTGACTTTTCTGTAAAAGTGATGTGCTGAAATCTGACTCTTGCAGACTTTAGCTTGGAGGAATGTGGCAGGCTGCTCTCATTGAGAAAACCCAGCATTACCTAACCCATATTTAAATGACTTTCCCTTTTGCTGCAATTTCTGACAGTGTTTGTGCTCTAGACAAGCTTTTCAGAGCTTTGCGTATGGGAAAAAGTTGGTAATACTTCAATGCAGAGCCAAAAGGCCAATGCAGATAGTATCCAGGGTGTGGTAATGTCCCTGAACTTGTTTATAATAGACTGTTGGTCTAAGCTTTAGCTTTGGTAACAGTGCTTTCCTTTTGACTGGAACAGAACGCGCATTGTGGTAATGAACCGTAAAGGCTTTGGCTTATTCAGTGCATGTGACTACTTCAGAGTATTACCATTTGAAGTAGTTTATTAAGAGTGTGTTGAATGACTCGCTCATTTCACCATTGACTAGCCAAGTAGCTCCATCTTGGCCTTGATTAAGAGGCTTTGTGTTGGTGCTATGGCAGGACACAGCTGGCCTTTGTTTGCATTTCTGTTTTTCTTTGTTCTGCTTTTATCAACTGTAAACGGTGGAGCGATCTCTTGAGTACAGAGGCCTGGGCCAAGAGTTGTTGTAGCCATTAGGTAATATGTTTGATTTTGTCCTTTTTTGTTCCAAGGGTTTTCATTAGTTACTGCGAATCACTTTTTACTGTTGTAAATGTGTAGCACAGTTATTACTGTTTATACATTATACAAAGCCATTAAACATATTTATGTCATGACTAAGAATGTATATAATGCCTCTGAAAATCAAACCATTAGCTTTCCCAATAGTTTCAATAGCAATTGCTTGTTATATATTATATTATTTAAATCTGTTTCAGAAAGGACCAGTGTCCTGACTTTAGCCTCAGTCTTTTCTTGAACTATTTAATGAAGGTCAGGATCATGAGAAAATTGTAGGCATGCAAGTTCAGAGTTGGAGCTAAACTCTGATTACAGCCTGATGTGTTTTAAGTGCCAGAGTGAAGAACTGGATATTAATGTCATCAGTTGTATTGTTTCATGGTGTGTATGTTCTTAGTGGAACATAGAGGCTGAGTGTCTTATTATGCAGATCTTGGAAATGCATCTTGCTTCATTGAATACTTTCATTTCAGAGGGGATCCGACGAACTCTTTTCCTCCTGCATATCTAACGGACCTTATATAATGAGCTCTGGGGCAGGTAAACATTAGCATTTTTTAAATGTTCTTTATTACAATTAATTTTGGTTTAATAAACATTTTTGTTTGTTAGCCAATGGCAATGACAGTAAGAAGTTTAAAGGGGACATCAGGAGCCCGGGCATTCCCTCACGGGTCATTCATGTACGCAAGCTTCCGAATGATATAAACGAAGCAGAAGTCATTGCTTTGGGACTTCCGTTTGGAAAAGTGACCAACCTTCTGATGTTAAAAGGAAAAAACCAGGTAGATATCCCAACTGTTTAATGTTTATAGCTTTATTCCTAGTGCATATTCAGTTCCTGGGATGATGCGGTGTCTCCTCACAGGCCTTCCTGGAGATGAACAACGAGGAATCGGCACAGACCATGGTCAGCTACTACTCCTCGGTTACCCCCGTTATCCGGAACCACCCAGTGTTTATGCAATATTCCAACCACAAAGAGCTGAAGACAGACAACTCACCCAACCAAGTTGTGAGAACAATTGAATCACCAGACGTTGCATCAAAGGCGGGTAATATCAATTACACTATCATGAACTCTTGTTTACTCTGAATCAAACAGAGAGCACAGGCTGCATTGCAGGCAGTGAATGCAGTCCAGACAGGAGGCTTGTCCTTGGCCAGTGTTGATGGAGCAGGTATGGGGAGCCAGAGTCCTGTCCTGAGAGTCATTGTCGAAAACCTCTTCTATCCCGTTACTCTTGATGTACTTCATCAGGTAATTGCTGCTTGTTTTAAAAAAGGAATTATGCTAGGGGAAAAAAAACACATCCTATTAATCTCAATGCATTTGCCTTTTTTAGATTTTCTCCAAGTTTGGAACTGTTTTAAAGATTATAACCTTTACCAAGAACAACCAGTTTCAAGCTCTCGTCCAGTACGCTGATGGAATAACTGCTCAGCATGCGAAGCTGGTGAGTGGAAAAGTGGATCAATATGGAGCATAAACGGATTAAATCTTCTCTGAACCCTTTAATCGTTTGACGTTTTAACAATCAACAGTCTTTGGATGGTCAGAACATCTACAATGCCTGCTGCACCCTTCGCGTCAGTTTCTCCAAGCTCACCAGCCTGAATGTCAAGTACAACAACGATAAGAGCAGAGATTACACTCGCCCTGACCTTCCTACAGGAGACAGTCAACCCTCCCTCGACCCTCAGACTGTGGCTGCTGCACTGAGTAATACTTGTTAACTTGTGTGTTTCGTTAACACATGTATAAGGTCAGCCACTGACCTCATTTTCATCCCCAGGTGCCCCTGGTTTAATCTCTGCCTCACCATATGCTGGGGCTCACGGTTTCCCACCAACGTTTGCCATTCAGCAGGCAGCAGGTTTGTCTATAAACACTCAGTGGCTATCAGTGGATTGCAGTGGTGTAGTTTCCCCTCATGGCATTGGTGCTGCATGATGATAACTCTTATTCCCGCAGGTCTGTCTCTGCCTGGCATGCCTGCAGGGGCCCTGGCGTCGCTCGGCGTACCCGGCGCTGCAGCGGCTGCCGCTGCGGCAGCAGCTGCTGGACGTTTCGGTCTCTCTGGTCTTACCATGGGAGGTCATAGTGTCCTGCTGGTCAGCAACCTTAATGCTGAGGTTAGTGCGCTAGAAGTTATTCAGATTCGATTAGCGGTTAATTAGCCTATAAATCTGAATTATATAAAATCTATTTTCTTTCTGTAAAAATGGTACAAATAGCCATAAACTGTTGTGCTAATTGCAAATCAGTGTCATTGGCTGTAGTACAGGATAAAGCGCCAGTATTGTGAGCTGTTTTCATAATGGTCTGTATGTAATGTACAACTTATATAGATTAAAATCCCCCCCTTACTTGGGGTCTTTCAAATCAAGTGGCTAATATAAAGTGGCATCCTGGCATAATTAAGGTGATGAATCGACTGCCAGCTTCAAATTGGTTTGGCTACGGGCCGTTCAGACAGCGCACTGTACGAGCGAAACATTTCTGTGTGGAGGCCCAGTTGCCCTTTTGTTTTTGGCACATAAATCATTTGACAGTGTTGTACAAACACTAGCACGTCAGCTGTGTATTAATTTGTTGACTCTTGTCTGAAGCCATCTTAAACATTTCATTTCTAGTATTTCTTTAGAGCTACGAGAAATATATTGTCTCTTATCTTTTCTGTATTTCATTGTTAATCTTCTCTCCTCTTTTTTTCTTTAGTGTTTCTATAGTGAAAGGCATTTTAATTTAGCGAGTTCTGCTGACTGGAACACTACATTTTCTTTGTGTATACTGACCTTGTTTTTTTACTTCCTTTTTCTTGTTTCTCTCCCTCCCCATCCCTCTCTCCCCCATTTATTATTTTAATACCTTGACCTGGAATCTTTTGCCAACTGACTGCAACACTTTTTGTTTTCTTTCATACCTGCCCAACCAATACGGCTCCCCATTTATGCCAATATTTGATGCACTTGCACTTTTTTTGGTAACCACAACCAACCAACCAACCAACACACAACAACCCACAACTACATTGTCGGACATCCTCCTCCGCCCTTTCCCACCCTCTCATCATGAACAATATCACCCACCTTCATGATCCTACCACCGTTTTTCGCCATTCCTGTGGAACTGCCTCGCTGTGGACATGTTCAACCTCCACTGTCCTGCCTCCGATCTTTTCCTGTCCCTTCCTCCCTACGCTGCCTTCCTCTGCTGTCTTAAGAGCGTAACGCCCCAATGCCTCTTTATTCTTTTCGGTACGTTATCATTGGCATCTCCTTTTTATTACTTTTTGTTTGTTTCATATTTTAACTTCATCTAATGTTTACTTTTATGTATGTGGGGGTTTTATGCAAATGGCAATTAGCTGCATTTAGCTTATTTAGCAAAACAAAACGTCTAACGCAGATAATTATCTCCTTTTATGGTCACGTTGGTTAATGAGTTCTTACTAATTCTAGCCACTTGCTGTTAAGTCTCTCCAGCTCAATTTAAAAGCTTAGAATTGTGACTTATACAACTTTTTGCTTAATTAAAATGTCACACCCCCTGAAGAGACTCATCTTCTCCAAGCTGTTTTAAGAAGCTATATATTTAAATTCTGTCATGTTTTGCCAATCATCCAAGGTAGAAAAGGTCTCCCCTGTACTAAACATTAAAATAAATCAATCAAGGTGAAGTACAACTTCCCAAAAGAAATATGCTGTAGTTATTTGAATAATTATGCTTAAATTAATATAGCAGGCAAGGCCCAGTAGAGAGGGGGCCATAATATAGCTGTCATACACTTTCAACAGCAATGTATGCTGCCTTTTAAATGAGTTCTACTGAACTGAAGCAGCTAAACTGATAATTTGCTGGTAATTTACTTGTTTCAAAACACTCAGGATTATGCTGTCCTGCCAAAACCCTGTCCTCATCTGCCTCCCGTTTCTTTTGGTAGGCGTGTACGGTGATGTCATGAGGGTAAAGATTCTCTTCAACAAGAAGGAAAATGCTTTGGTGCAGATGTCTGATGGGACCCAAGCCCAGCTGGGTATTTATATCCAAGTGTCCTTATCCTAAACATTTATCGGCTCTTTTCTAAAGAGCTTGAAGTTTGAGATTCTGCATCACCAACCTTGTCTTGTCCTTTATAGCCATGAGCCACTTGAATGGACAGAAGCTGTATGGCAAGGCACTGCGGGTGACCCTTTCCAAGCACACCACGGTACAACTGCCACGTGAAGGCCACGAGGATCAGGGTCTGACCAAGGACTACAGCAACTCTCCTCTTCACCGCTTCAAAAAGCCAGGCTCCAAAAACTACTCCAACATCTTCCCTCCTTCCTCTACTCTTCACCTCTCCAACATCCCGTGAGTACAGTGTCCTCCTGTCAATCTGCTAGGATTTCTTTTCAAGCCTGACTTGCTTATAACCATTTCCTTTTTTCTGGCCAGACCTTCTGTTACTGAGGATGATCTCAGAGAGTTGTTTCTCAGTTCAGGAGCTGTGGTTAAAGCCTTCAAGTTTTTCCAGTAAGTGTTGACTCTTATGACTCTATCAGATGTTGTCTCCATGCAGTGTGCAAGGCCTCATATATTGTTAATCTCTTTAGGAAAGACCGAAAGATGGCTCTCATCCAGCTGGGATCTGTGGAGGAAGCAATCGAGTCCCTGATCAAATTTCACAATCATGACCTCGGAGAAAACCACCATCTTAGAGTGTCTTTCTCCAAGTCCACCATCTGATCCAGCTGTTGGGTCCAGGAGGCTGTTATATTTTAAAGGAGAACGGACCGTCACTTTAGAGCCTTCCACGATTTATATCACTGTGGATAATTGATTTCCACAACACACACTTAATCATTCCTTTTATTATATCTATATTCGTATGTCTATTTGTATTTCTACTTTGAACCAGTAGAACAGAGGATAAATTAATTTAGTTTCTTTGTCAGACGGTTTGTCACAGATCTGATTTAGCTGTTAGCACACATCGGTTTGAGATCATAGATGCTGCGTAGTTTACACTTGTGCCTCTGCGGAAACCCGCAAACTTTCAGGTTGCACCCAGTCTTTCTTATTCGTTGATCCTATAATTAACTTTCAAGCCGACACTTTATGCCTTTCAGACAGAAAAGCCATGCCTTATGTGGTGCTTTAAGTATACATCAACACAATGGCCTTTTGTCTGTAATGCTGTTAAATCCATCACAAAAGCCAATAGCCTCACAAAAAAAAGAGCGTTTTGCCTTTCCAAGGTCAAAAGACAACAACAACAACAAGCAGAGTTTTATACAGGCTTTGGCTTATTCGACTATCACAGCTTATTTGTTTTCATATATTTAACCTACATATGTGGTTTTAGTCCTTGCTATCATATGTAAAGGAAAATCGTATATACTACAGTTTCATTGCTTTTTTTTTTCCTGAAAATGCATGTTTCTATACTGTATCACATATGTATCAGGGCATTGGCCCACAACTGTGCCTAGACCACATTACTCCATTTATTTGAGGAGTTTGCTTGTGTTTCCATTTTCCATTTTGTTAATTATGAATCAGCTCGGAACCAAATCACACGTAGAGTTTATAGCCTTTGATTTTTGCATATTTTTGTCATGCTCCGTGTGGCAAAATCAGTCAGATTAAATTTAACATTGTCTTGTTTATCATTAAGCTGCTCGTTGCCTTTACCAGTTTAAATGAATTTGTAATTGAAGTTAATTTATCCGTACAGAGCCTCCTATTCCTATGGACCTCCTATTCGCCACTTTGTTTATAGAAAATCAGCAGTACAGTCTTAACCTACTTGTTTGATGTTTGTGTGAACCGAGACGCCTGTAATACGGCTCTGGACTGTTTTGGCAATTCTGTTTATAAAGTATGAGGGGGTGTACAATAAGACAATGGTCTTTACAATGCATCAGTTTTGTTTGTATGAACACGCATTCCTTTTTACTTTCCAGCTCATATTTGCATATTTCCAACTCCAAATGTTCCTTAATTTTGAACCTTTGTGTTTAAGCACAACATTGGCATTCTTTACAGGTGTTTGTTTGCATGATGGACCAAAGCAGTTTCTCTGTTCTGCCAGCCAGTTTTATTTCTATTGAAGTGTGTAACTGTGCAACAATATTGTTTTCTTTACCAGCTTCTTTGATCCAGTAGCTAGGAGTCCAGCAAAGTTTAGAGGGCTTTTGTGTATATCGCCTTTGTTTACAAAACACTTTGAACGAAAATGACAAGACATTGTGGCTTAAGTTTATATCAAGTGATTATTTCTGTTGTTAGCAAACAGAACCAAACAAGAGTCTTAAGTAGATGCAGCGTAAATGTAGTTTTTATTTTCCTGTATTGATGCAATGTTAAGAAAATGTTAAGTGGGTGAAGGCTGCTGTATATAAGATGTTTTGTACAAGTAATTGAAAATCAACACCAGTTCTGTCTCAGAAGTGTATATTTTGATAAATATCAGACATGCAGCTCACTGTAGAGCCTTTTATATGACACAAAATTAAAGTGATTCCAACACAGTGTGTCTGAACATGTAATTGCCCTCTTGAAAAAAAACTTTCTTTTGACCGCTCCTCCTGTTTCTACCTTCAATAAATCTTTCAGTTTCTTGCTTTCAGTTTTCTGCTTTTGTCTAATTTTTACATTCCACATCTAGTTAACCATCTATCTTTTCAAACTTACCACATTGGTGTGAGATCTCTAATGCTTCTGAATTTTTCCATCTGGTTGAAGCACAGAAATTTGTGTTAAATGTAGTTTTTAATACTATTAACATTAAATCCAAATAAAGAAACAAAATATTTTTAAGCATTGACTAATGATAAAGGGTTATTAATATGGAGCCTGTATGGATCTAGTCTGCAGTCTAAACAAACCAAAAACTTAAAATGCTTAAATTTAAACTTAAATTTTTGCTTAAAATAATAATTAACAATTGATTCAATTTATTATTGCTGATTTACCAAAATGCTTGTGTCCCTTTAACCAGCAGGTTACGATCACGGAGCAGAGTTTGCCGTACAGCAGGTGGCGCTTTAGATTCACACGCAGTTTTGGCGCATGAACGGAATCCAGAGTGAAACCGGTTTCCACGGCTGAACGAATTGGTTTATTGGATCAGGCGCCTGTGACAGTTTTTCGGTAGATCTCATACGCACTCGACGTTTGTTATTTAAACTTATGTAGGTAGTGCAATCGTTTCAATAGCCGGTCTTTAAACGCGTTTGCCACACGTGCTGACTGCTCTGCATTTCCCAAGGTAAAATACGCAAGCGAAATCGTTTCTGGTGTGAATGTTTATCGTACCTGTTGAGGCACTTGAAACGATGCATCACAAAGAGCCAACATAACACGAGGTGAAAAATAAACATGCCGCAGGGACTAAAGGCTCAGGGGAGCGTTTATGAAACGCGTGAGGAACCTCCTGAGTTTAAAGAGCGCATCCCGAGGCCCCGCCCCCTCCTGTAGGTACGCCGCCGATGGTGACTGTCGGACGCAAATCCGATCCAGTGTGATCAGATGAATTACGTGAGAGAAAATCCTTAGTCTTCTAGCACCAAGACCAGATTTAGTCCTTAGGGAGCTAAACGTTTAGCAGATCTCTAAATCAGATCCGAATACTAAGAGATAGAGATGTCTCAAGGAGAATATGGCAAAATTGCCTTTGTTCCTCTAGGACAGAGAGGAGTCCGTGAAACAGGTCGATATGTTGGTGGGGTCTGTTCTTCTCGACTGTAACAAGCCAGATTTCTGCAAATAAGAGATAACTTGTGCCAGTAAGATGGACAACAGATGGGGATGTTTATCGTGTGTGATTCCCGTGTAGACCACATGGGGTAGAGATATTTGGAAGTTGCTGCGTTTTAACGAGGAGCATCGCTGCAGGAGACCGGAGACGCGCACCGCACCGTCCCGCATTTAGATGTCAGGCGGATTCAGATGCGCTTAAAGCGTGATTGACTTGTACCCTGGACCACACAGGACCCCTTTTGCGCTGTAACGATTTCTTACAATGGATGTTATCGTAAAAACTTAGTCAGTAAGATTGAGAAAGTGATGCTGCTGTTTCTTCGGTCGGAAGGAATGAAAATACGCTTGGATTACACGCCTCCTTATAATGTGAAAAAATACGCGCGTTGGTTTCATTCAAGCGTCCAGGTGTTTAAAAGGTTTCCTGTCAAATAAACGGCGGTGAATTTTCGTGTCGGGCTGCAGACTCGTATCAAGAACTCAAATGGAGTTGCCACTGTTGGTTTTTACGGTGGTGTGTTGGGTCCCCGTATGGTCGGACGACAGGATCATATCAGACAGACATGCGGTCTACTGGAACAGTTCAAACTCCAGGTGAGTGACTCGAACCTGACGCTCTCAGGTGATGCCCACGGCCTTTCTATAGACTCATCAGTCTAGTTACATTAGGTGCAAAACTTTTGTGTGGGTTTTTGGAATTGCAGTGTTTTTTTGTGGGATGTGTTTGTCTTGACTTATATTTTCTTGTATGTGCTTGTGCATTAGGGCTGAAACAGGGACTTTGCATCGTAACCCTTTTACAAGTCCCGTTGGATATTGTCGAGCTATATGGGTTTTAATGGCCAGTCCTAATACCTAGAAAGCATCATCATGCCTAGAAAGCATATCATGCCAGTATATTTATTATATATATAATATTTGCCTTCCACAAGTAAAACTGAATGAAGAAACGTACAATACTGCTCTATAAATGTATGCAAACAGTCAGTCCATCCTATTCATGAATAAATCCATGTTATCATTATCTTCCATCCGTCCAGCAATCATCTGTTTATTAAAAAACATAAACCATATATTTTCTATTTATATTTTTTCAATTCGTAGATTTTAGATATTTTTTACTCTTGAACAAAGTAAATCAAAACACACCTCACTAATGGATTCATGATGGACAGCAACCACAAAGATGTTCGCCGGCTGATGTTAAGAATCTCAAGTTCTCAGTGAGGGTCTGTGAGGGTCCATTTCTCTCTCACTCGGGGGTATCTGTGAGCAGGGGGCTTTCGTACTGGCATGGGGGGCTTTGGGGGGCTCAGGGGATATCAGCCTAATGGCTTTTGACATGCAGCTCCTCAGGTAGTGTTTGGTTAGATAAACAAACACGACGTAGGCGCTCTTACGGCTGAATTAACAAAGTTAAGAGTGGCTGTCTTGCAGTACATCAGTAGTCTGCCGAGGTTTAAAATATTAAAGAGGCTCAGAGGAAGATTTCTTTGCAAGCTGGGCGCACACTGGTTCACCTCAATAGAGCTGGATTTGAAAAATTTTCCATTAAATAAGCCACAAAGATGCATTCAATATGCATTAATCCTTATTTAGCAGAACACTTTACCAGTTTTTGGTGATCTTACGGGCTTTGCTGTGTTTAGATAAATGATATCAAAATGTGCAAATCCATTTTCCCATATTCATGACAGGTCATTTCTTTGGGCCGCAGTGATGAATTTACATGCCTCACTTTGCCACACTTACGCCGGCTTCTAAATATTGTCACGCGCTGCAGCAGTTCCCACAGACGCCTCCTGGGAGTGAGTAAGTCCCTGCTGTATTCACGAGTTTACGAGCATGTTTTTCTGTTATATTTCTTTCAGTCTATCAAAAAGTACAACATTTGCACCCCACTAAGGCGCTGTATAGGAAACAATACACACAAAAAGAGTGCCAAGGGGTCAGCTTTACTTTTCAAACCATTCTGCCCTCGCTTCTGCTTCTCTAGCGGTATTATAGTCACAACTGAGGTGAGCCTTTGCAGGCTAATTCACCTTGAGCAGTAAAAACCTGCCATGAATCATATTTTTTCTCCTAAAGCCCCTGTCAGGGGGTTTCTATTAAAGCATCCCCTCAATGCCAATATGGTGGTCTCTTGGGGGTCCACACTAAAAAAAGAAGGATGCCCAGCTCTGTAACCCAAAAGGATGGACTAATCTAATCCTGTGGTTTATCCTTCAAAAGACTCTCTTTTCTCGAAAGCTTTGAGGTTCTTAACAGAAGTCTGGGCTCATAGCCTCTCGCTCAAGTTGTGCTGCTGTTGGCTGGGGACAGTTCAGTGCGTGATGTTGTCTCTGCCACTGCAAAGGAAGAAATAAACATGTTGAGCCGCGGGATCATCGCGGTGATTCATGGATGGGCGCTGTCATTATTCCCTTGACGGCTCTCGCTGCTTTTTTCTAAAACGCTCCGCTGCTGTTTTTAAGGCCTGCTGTGGCGCTTGCTGTTGAAGTTGTGTCAAAGCAAAGCAACTAAAGGTCGTTTGCATGTTGGTTCATCTCTAAATCGCTACTATTATGGAAACAATGAATATGTGAAAAGGTCTAGCAATAAGTACTTCAGGCCCTGAGAAAAGAAACAATGAATATCTAAAGTAAACAGAACCTGCAAAGCAATGCATCAGCGATCCCTCACATTAACTTAATGTTATTCACGATAGAATTTAATTACACATGACCTCTCATCTGTTTGTTTGCATCGGGATGGAGCTGCATAAGCGTTGCTGTTTAATGATTTTGACGATCCACAGCTGCCTTGATGATGTAATGCCTTTGAAACGCTCATCCTTGCCTTTGAGCGCTTTACAACTGAGGCGTTTGCGTCGCAAATCACCAGTTATGGTGATTAATATGACGCCCCCCTGTTTGTGTAGCGTTTTACATTTGCCATCATTTTGGGAAATTTCTTGGAAATTAATTTCGGAAGTTTATCTCGTGCTCGTTTGTACAGCGAGAGGGAGAATATGTTGTCCGACTCTGTTTCTGAGTATTAGAGTGCTATCAAATTTCCTTTTGTCAGACAGAGCAGGTAGAAACTGAAGTAGCTGTTTGCGCAGTAAGAGGTTCGTACTCATGTTCTGATTTGACATTCCTATCTATCTTAAGCCTAAAGAAAAGAAAGAAAAAAGATCATTCACCCAGCTGTCTTCTGAGAGACAGTCCCTTCTCAGAGGCCACAGTGCTGAAATCTTTCTTCAGAGAAGTTACATTTTCAAAACTGCAAAAGCCTTCCTGGAAAGTGAGGTTTTTGAAAACAAGAATGAATGTTTGTTTAGTTTCATTTCTTTGCTTCTTTTTTTAACTGCAAATGGAGGTTTGTGTTATTCTCCAGGTTCCTCATCAGTGACTCATTATCATATGAGAATAAGTCTTAAAATATGTAGATTCAGTGATTAAAGATTAATCTCCTCCATTTTATCATTTGGTCTGTTATGTTTTAATTTTAGGCCGTGTTCCCGTAATCCAAATCATTCTACATATCGCTGTTGGTTATTTAACTTTGCACAGTAAAAGTGTTTCAACGCTTATGTTTTCAAGCTCTGTTAGACCCTAATTGCGTCTTAGGGTCTGCTGTGTATTAAAGTAGTTTCATGTTTTCTCCAGGCTTAAACATTTCAGCATGTGGAACAGCAGTTGATGTTTATCTGAGGCAAACAAAATAAAACATGCCCAGAAACAGACGTGACACAAAGACACCCAATGCAAAAAAAGCAATGCACTTAAATGTGTATAAATAGCGCAAGGTGCAGTTTTAGCCCTGGGGCTACAGTAAAACTCATGGCCAACTGCTATATAAAGGTCTGTTTTCAGTCTCTGCAAGCAATCTCAAAATGCATAAAAGACTGTCTTTTCAGTGAAACGTTCATAAAATTGTCTCTTTAAAACAGTTTTGTAGATGCTCCTATTTCTGTATGTCTTGCCTTTAATGCTTGCAGGGTTCGCTGTGTGTGTCTCGAGGGAATACGACTCAAATTTTTTCAAGCTGTCGGGAACATTTGCAGCACTGTGGAATAAAAGCTGGGCATTGTTTCAGGGCAAGCAGTTTCAGACCGGACGCATCCTTATTGCTCATCCATTGAATGAAGTAACTATTTAAATGCTTTAGTCAGATTGTGCATTCAATGTTGACAGACAAAACAGACAGACAGATTTATTTATTTATTATTATTTATTTCATGTGCAATTTGTTTTGTTTTTCTTTCTTTGACACTGCAAAGGCTGCATAGAAGTTGCATTTACACAGAAAAGGTGCATTTGTTTAACACACAAATCAAAGCAGTCTTTAAAATGGTTTAGTGTGTTTAGTCAGTCTTTAAAATGGTTTAGTGTGTTTAGTCAGTCTTTAAAATGGTTTAGTGTGTTTAGTCAGTCTTTAAAATGGTTTGGTGCTGGTTTGTTTTAGCTTGACTTTTATGCACCCTTGCGTCTTTAAATTGAGTTTAAATCTGGCACAAAGCTCGCGTAGCGTAGCCTTAACCAGGCCTTGTAAGATGGCCTTTAGACAAAAGCGTTTAGCTTTAAGCTGAACAGTAAAAGTCCCTTTGCATTCTCTGCTAATTGAGTGCACTCAGTAAATTGTGATAATGTCCTTCACCTTCTTTTAGACGGGAGTCGTGATAAGGGTCTGAATCAGTGAATCAGAGACCAAGTGTTTGCAGCTCATCAGCCCTCACAGATTAATAACTTCTCCACAGCACTTCACGTTATCACCCTAATATAATGAAGAGTTTATTTATCTCACCAGATCTCCTCAAATCTGCACACCACACAGGATTTCACTCTTTCATCAGATAATTGTGTTCTTTTACATTTTAACCTGAGAACATTTGCGACGTATGAATTAGATCCGTGGTTCTCAACCAGGGTCAGCTAGCTAGCTCAACAAATGTTGCCTCAAAATGACTTCAGATTATTTAAAATAAGGCAAAAAAAGCACACAAATAAGCTTAATATTATGTTATGTAAATATAATATGTTAATATTTAACTGTAAAATTACATTTATACATTCAAGAATCTGTCTAGTTATGTCACGTTCTAGAATGTTTTTGGGTCAAATCTGTGAGCGTGCCTTGAAGTCAAAAAGCGCTGAGACCGGCTGATTTAGAGTTTCCTGACGTAGATGATCTGCTTTGAGTCGGTGAGCGCAAAGTTCTCATTTCTGTCACGTTAAACCAAGCTATAACTCCATCATGCTCAGCACCGGAAAGTGGTTGTCTTATATCAAGCCCATCTCTGTCTGTGTTTCCCAGCCCCTCACAGACATTCCCACTGTGGCTCTTAATTAAGAATGTTGTCACAGAATAAAACTTCAACAGATTGGTTATCGATTGAATCTCCTTTCTTGGCAATGGTCTCCGAATCCCCCATGACTTTTTCCCAGAGGCGGCTATTACATACGAGCAATAGGTGCCGCATGTTTAACTGCTCCATTATTCTCCAAAGCCATTTTCTGCGCTATATATTATGTTTGCTTATTTATCAGCGTCTTATGCCCAGAGATTAAAAAGCATTGTGGCATAATTCCTAAATGCATTACACACAATTCCGATCTGGCCTGTTTGTTTAAAAGGCAATTTAGGATATATTAAGATAAAAGCAAAATGCTAACCTTGTTTAGGCAAAGATTCCTGGATGTGGAATATAATCCTTCCCTGAGGCTTGTTCTCACATGCGATTATCTGACTGTGAGATAAGATAGCGTTTGTTTGTGAGACCTCAGCTAACCACAGATCACCTCTATTGATTAGCGCTTCGAACGCTTTTGAGCAATGGTACATATTCTTGATAAGTCTGGGCTATCCTTCTGATGAAGCTAAAACTCCATTAGCAACAATGTAAACATAATTAATTAATCACTTACATTAATTCATTTGGCAGATGCTTTTATCCAAAGCGACTTGCATTGAATTTAAGGTATACATTTTTGTCAGGGCTTGCATTCCCTGGGATTGAACCCACAACTTTTGCGCTGATATCAAAACACTCTACCAGTTGAGCTACAGGAATGCTTTAGCGCTCGTGGAAATGTTGTGTCATTTACAAGTAAACTTCATACAATTTGAACATTTCCTAGACACTTAAGCGTTGCAAGGAGGTTCCAGGTTTTAGAAGGGGACAATTCTTAACCACTCATCCATCTCTTTACTATGTCATGCTCTTTTTGGTTTTAATGCCAAAAACTCTGTGTGGAATATCAATGAAGCGGATGGTAGGGAGTGAGGAAAAGCGGCGCTAATTTTCAGCACCCTGAGGAACATTTTACACATTGTGTCTGAAAGAGCTGCTAGTATTTGATGGATTGGCTACACTTCAAACATGAAAAACCGACAGAGCGTAGTTGTCCAAAAACATGTAAATCTCATGTTGGTTTACGTGCACGTATGTTTTTAAAGAGTTGAAGATGTCTGTGAGCTGTTTTAAATTCATGTTTCATAATCTTAGCAGTTAGGTGAGACAGTCAATGTTCGTATCCACATCTCTAAGACATTGACAGCCTGTGGCCAGACTTGAAGCAGTTTTTATTCTGTAAACCACTTTGAATCTGGACTAGAATATTGTCTGGACTGCAGGCAGAGAGCCCTGATGTCATATAAGGTGCCAGACACGCTCTCGCCCGTGGGAGTTTTCTGCCCGCTTGGATTAATGGTGGAGATGTTCCTAATGGAGTGTAAGAGCTGGTTCCTGTTATGCACTCAGTGACCAAGTAATAATTTATTCACCTTTTGCCAAAGAGTGTTTTCACCCAGTAGCAAAACATGGCAACAGTTTTTTTGTGTTTTTTATTCTTTTGCTTTAAGCATGTGTGTAAAACCCCATGAGAACTAATTAATTTTCCTAAAACTTGCTTATTTTGGTTCTGTTTTTCCAATTTGCATTGGTTGTAGAAATAATAATGTTCATTAAAGATAGTTTTGGCATATTCCAGAAATTCTGTTATCTGATATAATTTTGTGCAGAGACAACCATGAGTTGAGATGGTTTGTGTTTAAAAGCTCTTTTGTGATCTTCTCATTTGTCATAAATGTTTGTCATTGGTTTTGTTTACTTTTAAAGCTGTAATCCAAAATTTTGGGGGTTTAAAAATGAACAAAATGTTATTGAGCAAATAGATCAGTGTTCAAAACTGTCTCCTCATCTCAGGCCGGTTGGCAACAGGTAGGTTATTAATAATCCATGTGCTGTCGGGTGTAATTTTGCAGGAAATGTCAGTTTGATTTCATTGATTTGCAAGGTCTACATCACGTCTGCAAACAAAAGGAGAAAGACATGGATAGTTGCTTGTGTTTGATACATGGATAGTTGCTATATTGCATGTTTTGATCTGAGGATGGTAGAACGTTTATAGTCTGTTACAAAAGTTCCTTATAATTTAAACTTATCCATGTTGAGAAAAAATAGTAACATTTTTGTTTCAAACAGAGGTGGCGATAATAAGGCAAATATGCAGTATGGATTGCAACATTACAAAATTGCAAAAGAAATAGTATTTAAAAATTGAAAATGTTTACCAGGAACACAAAGCATCATTCACAGCCTCAGCACTAGAAAATCCTGTTCCAAAATAAAACTGATGGATGATTTTTTTGGTTTGGTTGAGTCACACAGCAGCAGTTCTGTGCAAATGAAATGGATTTACCAGTTTTACTGCTTTAAAACCTTACAAAATAATTAGGTGTGTTAATTAACCAGCATTGTGTATCTACATTGCTGTTTGTTTTCTTTCTTTCCATCTTTAGGGGCCTGAATTATGTTGTCTATCACAAGCGCATCTTTATGCATCTATTTCATGTGTGTTTGCATGTGTATACTTGTGTTTGTCGCTTACAGTGTGTGACAAGCTGTCGTTCCTCCTCTGTTCACACCGGTAACAATCTCACGCCGTTCACTTTAATTCTGAAAGGCAGGCCTGTATAAATAATTCATTTCCCCTTTGCTAGCCTTATTTCTGCATGTGGTACAAGTGTTACTGCTAGTCTACAGAGGAGGGTTTTGGGGAAATACGGGAAGGCTATGAAGAAAGTAAAAACTAGGCTGGCAGTCCTGTGGTGTCCTTTTCTTTGACCCCTTTTCTCCCTCTCTTTATTTTTTTGTTTACTCAGTGTCTTTGTTCCGCATATCACCAGTGTGCAGATTGTTTTTCCAGAGCCAAAAGCAATCAAACACTCGAATACTTTGAGGAATGAAATCATCAGAGCCCTACAACATTTACGTGCGGGTCGCCGATGAGCATTTGAGAAACGTAGCTGGTGTTACGGAATGTGAAATGCCACGTTGGCATTTTAGGAGGTGTCAAATTAATGTTGTGAGAAATAGGGATCACACTTACCTGTGTCTGCTTGCTCATCCAAGAAGTTTGGTTTGTAAGACAAGAACACACTGAGGACAAGCTTTAGTTTAATGATTACCCCATAATCACTACAGGACTGTAAACTGTAGCCATGTATAGAAGAAATTGCAGTGTCACAGAGTTCGCTTGTTTAATTTTAAAGCGTGTCTACAGAAAATGTCAATTTTCTCCAGAAAAGCTTTTACAGTATTCGCTGTTGTTTCCAGGCAAACGCTCAAAAAATAATTCTTTGCCTGAAGTTAATTCAATTGTGGGCAAAAGTTTCAAATTTAAGAAATGAGTTTTCTTAACATTAAATTAAACTGTGAACTCTGCTTACATGACTAATTTAATTCCATTGGAAACTGAATTAGGTAAACACAACAAAATTAGTTATGTCAAAATAAGCCATATAAATGTCCTGCTAGCAACTGTAACTGCTAGCAAAGCAATAGCGTGCTTAAATGTAACTGATTGTTACAACTTAATTTAAACATTTACTTTTCCTATCCAGTCCCCCGCAAAGCATGCTGGGAACTGCAAATCCCCTGCCTACATTCTGCAGGGCTGCATTAATGTAAACAGGTATGTATGAATGCATTAAATTAACTTCTCCATTTTTACAAATGAAAATGAATGTGTAACACAATGTTTAAGAATTGTTTAGCTTATTTTAATGATGTGAATTTAACAAGTGGCAAAAAAAAGAGTTTATCTGCAACACGGATTTGGAATTTCTCTGATACAAAGACATTTTAATTATCTTTTTCAACCAGAAATGAGATTTCTCTTTTTAAACAAAGGACTCTGTCTTCACTGATGTTTCTCAGTAAAATGAAAGCAGCACCAGTTAATGTCTGTCTATATTGTCTTTCACACACCAGCTTGTAAGATTTAGTCCAGCTCTGTTGTGCTTCAGCCACATTGATGTAGTGCAGAGATTTCCTGGGGTGCAAGGAAACATTTTAGTTGACCATTTAAAACATTAAAAGATAGATTTTAGGTAGAAAATACATGAAAGATATGCAATTTTAATAAATATTAATTCTCATTTTTTGTAGTTAGCGTTAATGCTACAATTTATGTTTATACATTTTGGCAACTGAACAGTGCAATTCGGTGTATTTTTATCAGTCCATGTGTTCTCAAATCAAACCCATTGGGCACTGAAGTGAATTTTAGCAACAGTGATTTTTACTCATCTCACACAAACGTCTCTCTTCTCACAACAATAAAACACACCAGATAAAATCTCCTCAGAAGTGTCAAAACATGACAAATCAAGCTCAGGTGTTTCATTAAAAGTAAAGCGGAGCCAGTATTACAGACACTGTATTGATTGTTTTTAGCCAGAAAGTGAAACGTTGTTGTAATTGATTGTTATGAAGACCATTACAATAATATTAGTGATAATGATAAATGATATCCAATGTAATTTAAGCTGTAAAGCGTTAAAACTGAGTGCTTGAATCCTGCCGGTGGGGATGTGAAAACACAAAAGTCAAAAATAGCAAATGTTCTCCAGAACTGTTGCACAGAATTTATTCTCTCTTTGGGGGCTTTTGAAAATATGATTCGAGTCCTCTTAAAATCTTCTTGCAGCAATATACAGTTATTTTCTCATACCCTTCTAAAGATCTCAAGTGACAGACGTAGACAGGAAACTCTATTTTCACCATGAAAATGTAATACAAAATTGTAACTAGCGCAATTTGCTCAATGCACACAGATGGCTCTTACAATGACTCCGCTCACATTAGCTGTGATTGCTTTTAAACGATAAGTGTCATTGAGAAGACACTTGCCCAAAAATGTCTTTGGCATAGGCAGCGAGCTTCTAAAAATGCATAGCATTGTATGAAAGAAACAGTGTGTGGTTTACAGCTTGCCACTCTCCAAACCGAAGTCCTTCCCTGAACAGCCCTTTAAACAGACCCTGTAGTCTGTGAGGTTTAAAGAAAAGGGTTTTTTTCTCCCCTGAACCCACAAAATTACTGTCTCGTTATGGTCTATTTGTGTTGGATAGATTTCCTCACTGCTAATCTCTGCCAGAGAGGACATCGATGCAACACGGTGATGGCAATGCATTGTGGGTCAGGTCAGACCCAAACACACACCACCTACGTCTCCTTGGAGGGCTATTGCACTTCCTCCCCCCACCCTCCCTCAGCTTAATGCCCCTCTGTACAATTATAAAAGCCTCTCTTAAGTACACAATGCTTTGCGCTGCAATTTCAGGCCCATTTCTGGTGTGGGTTATTATGTGGGCTTAGAGGTGACTGGCAAAACTTCTGCAGGTAAATAGAGGCAGAGAAAGCGAGAGAAAACAAGGAGCACAGATTTTCTCCGTGTGGGTGGACTGCTGGGCCGCGGGATACAGTTTCCATGACTGCTCAAGCTCAAATATTACAATTCAGTTTTGGAAGCTGCTCATGACATGACACTGTTTTTAATCAAACAGTTTTACTGCTGGTCTGTGTATGTCTGTGTTTAATTACAGCTGTGTGTAATTCCTACATTAACACAGACATTAATGTAGGTACATGGTTCACATGCTTTTTGTGGTAACATTAAGGTTCATTGTTAAGGGAATT
>JBAJNP010001982.1:0-53101 GCA_036877545.1 Yasuhikotakia modesta | reverse complement strand
TAAATTTGCTTAGATAAAACTAGTAACACTGTGTAATCAAGTCTGTGCGCATTAAAGAGAAATAATAATCAACAGCTGTGTGGAAGTGGTCGGGTTGCCAGATCTTAAAAGCCACAGTAAAATGAGCTATATGAGTGTTCAACAAAAACAAGCTATTCTATTTATGTCATTGATAATTTCTGTCTCATATTACCTGAATTGCCTGCTGCAGTTGATGTAGAAGCATCTGTTTTATTCTCTGCAGGTCGGCTGCAAAGTGTTGCACTTCTTCCACATGTACATGCTGGGCTGTAACTATTTCTGGATGTTGTGTGAGGGGATTTACCTGCACACTCTTATCGTGGTGGCCGTGTTTGCAGAGGAACAGCATCTTCACTGGTATTATCTCCTGGGCTGGGGTGAGTTTCCAGCAGTCCTCATCTTAATCTGAAAAGCAGCCCTCAGTTTCCCCATCTGTCTCCAAATTGTAAATATGAACATCCTCCCTCATGGCTCAGCTCAGAGTGTATCGTGACCTGTTTACATGGCAGCTGTTTCATCAGTCTTCACTCTATAATTTATGGGATGCATTTGCTTGTGGTCACGTCCTTAAAATCCATAAACGCAGAACATTGTCAACTGTGTAAAACATTTGTTTAAAGCTTATCCACAATTGTGATGCAATCTGTCGTTCATTTGTGTTTATGACCCCCAGTATGATCTTGTTTAATGTCTCAAGCTGGTGTAGAGTACAGGGGGGCTGTATAGACAGTGTGTTGTACTGGTGGCAGTATGTGTGAAAAAGGTTTCCTGTATTTTTAATGTAACATTTAGGTAAATACACTCTTAAAATAAGCACTTAAGCAAAGGGTCTTCTATGTCTGTTTACTTCAATCATATCTGGCATTTTATAATTCTGTGACATTTCATGTTTTATTACAACGCCTCCTCTGTCTGTTTTTAGTAACTGAACACTGCATAGCTTATTTTTTAAAGTTACAGTGTTAGTACAGAAATATTTAACAAATTAATCTCTTATGTTTGGGACGTCAGCGCAGATCCACGTTGTAAATTTCTTGCAAACAAGGATTGAAAAACAAATGATATTTTGCATCTTTCCTTTTCTCAATCCAGCAGAAAACCTTTTAAACCAAACTGTGTTGTTGTGTGGTTTCATCTTATTGTGATCTTTCACTTATGTGACATTTACTAAAAAAATGCTGCTATAGTCATCTTTTTCCCTAGGGAAATATACCTTTTTCCTGGGTTTTTTGTTTCAAATTATATGATTTCCTATTTTCTCATTAGCTACATAAATGTTCAACAAATAATGGAATATTACCTCAAATTACCTCAATTTTACCTCACAATTTCCTCAGGAATCAGGATAATTCTAGAGTCAATAGCGGTGACAAACAAGTTTTTAGAACAGTGCTCTGCTAATGTTTGTTGCCATTTAGTGTTGTGGGAGAAAATAGAATCAAAAGGGCCTTTTACCCTGGGGGTCCTTCAGTGCTGTTGTACTTTTCCCTCTGACAGCTTTATTATGATAGTTTATTGAAGATCAAGCACTAACTGTCTTGTTTTGCCTGTTCTGTGAATGAACAATGTCACGGGTGAGCTGATAAGTGGACAAAAGAGCTCTTAATAGTGGATCATTATTAAAGATTGCACGATAACCCTGTGCCATTTCTGTCATTCATACTCATGCCTCAAAGATAGACTGCATGTGTAGCAACTCTGCTAATGTGCGTTTTGGCCTTTGAAGCTAAACTGAGAATGTTTCATGCCACTTTTAATACACATATTTCCAATATTTCTACTGGGTAGGAATTGATTTTGCATCACGCCCCTAATGCATCTAAGAAAAATGTTTATTTAGCCAATAGAAGATAAGCTTGAAGAGAAATGTCTGCTGGAGTATTCCAATAATAAATTAATAAATCACATCCTGTGTTACATATTTCACATGATCTATGGTTTGGCGTCTCCATAGATTTTGTTTCCTACAGCATTTGTAATGGGTACAAAAGTAAAATATAGGGGAGATAATAGAGTGTGATTGACTAATGTCTCAATTCTCCTTTCAACAGGTTTCCCCTTGGTGCCTGCATCCATCCATGCTGTAGCAAGGAAGAAATACTTTGATGACAAGTGAGTAATGCTCACTGCTCTTCTGCAGTAAATACAGCAGACAGGCCAGCTTCAGTGGATGGTGGATCTGATATGGGATTTATTGTGTTTTTCCACTAGCTGCTGGATGAGTGTGGAGACGCATCTGCTGTATGTGGTTCACGGCCCCATCATGGCAGCTTTATTGGTGACTCAACACATTTAACATTTCTATAAACTCTACGCCTCAAACATCTATCCCATCAAAATTTGCACATGTTCCGCAAGTGTGTCTTTAATAAGCTTTGATCCGTTGTAAATCCTGTTTAATGTTGGGGAAAATTTGATTTCGCTGTTAAATTCTTTAATTTGTAGCCTTTTTCCGCTAAAAATGGATTATCGTGTCTTCCGGAGTTCATTCGCAAATAATGATGCTTTATTGTGATAACTGTGTGTGAAATTAAAATCTAACAAGAGCATGTTAGTTAAGGGCTATTTGGGGAACGTCTGAGCTAGTTTTTGTGTTTTTTATGCCTCAGGTCAATCTGTTCTTTCTCTTGAACATTGTGCGAGTTTTGGTGACAAAACTGAGAGATACGCATCGAGCCGAGTCCAACATGTATATGAAGGCCGTGAGGGCGACTCTTATTCTCGTGCCCTTATTGGGTATTCAGTTTGTCATTTTTCCCTGGAGGCCAGAGAACCGGCTGGCAGGAGAGATTTATGACTACATCATGCATATATTAATGCATTACCAGGTAACACTGAGTGATTGTTACTTACCTGGATACTCATAAGTAAAAAATGACATTAACTCTTACATGTTTTGTGTTTTGCAAGGGACTGCTGGTGGCAACCATATTCTGCTTCTTCAATGGAGAGGTAAGCTGGACTGATAGTTCACCTGCAAATGAATCATCTGTTTTCTTAAAACGCTCTTCTTTTTACTAAAACTATGGTGTGTGAAACTATCGTTTGTGTGAGGTAAAAAACTGAGGACACAGAACAATTTAGAAGACTTGGAATTAAACAATATATATATTGTTTATATTGTATATATTGTTATATTAAATTATATATATATATATATATATATATATATATAGAATTTTGACACAATAATGGAATGACACAATAATTAAAAAGAATGACATTTCAAGGTGAACTATTCATACACTCACATTACTTTTGAAATTAAAAAATGTATCATAAGGTAAAATCTTAGAATAGTTTTAAATGTACAGTTTTCCCCTTTAGCTCATTATTTTTTTTAAAAGAGACTAGAAAACCACCCCTTGTGTGAAAGACGTGACATTTGGGGTAATGTCAAGTTTTGTCAACCACCAGTGTGATGGTGTTCAGAGGGCAGCGATGCGTTCAGTGAGTTCCTGGATGAACACCTGACTGCCGTGTAACAGACACAAAGATTCAGACACGCTGGATTCACTTTCTATGATCTCTCATGAATCGTGGATGATATGTGTTGACATTTTTTAAGTCTAGTCTGGACAACTGCAGGGAATGACAGTGAAGCAAAAAGAGCCAATAGTTACTATGTGATGTTTTTAAACCAAAGTACCTGTGTGCAGGCGCCCCTTTTTTAATACACAGAAATAAGCCAGGCTTTGAAAGCCAACCAGACTTATTCAGTGTGTCTTAGTGAAGCATGAGAGGAGTATAAAACAGCAAAAAGTACCAGCAGGCCTGTCAAAATTCATTTGCTAGACTTAGAGAAACAGACTTAGGGCACTTATGCATGACAAAACCAAGACAATGAAGACACAGTTTCATTAGAATACCCAGCGTGAGATTCCTGGCACAAACTTGAACGGAACAAATTAGCAGCTTTCATGTGCCTATGTGTAAGTCATGTTTAAAACATGCTGAATTTTTTCTGGGTTTGGAAAGCGGGTCAATTATTAGCTTATGTATGAGATGCCGTCCTCACCTCAGCATTGATGTGTGTCCACAAATGGTTGTGTGTGTCCTAAGAGCTGATTTTGTTTCAGGACAATGAAAGTGCACTGACACAGAATAATATTTCCTTTGTGGCTGTGTTTGTTTGCGTCGGTGTGATGAATTGTTCCCAACTCAGATGTCCTGTCCCCTGAGCCCGTCTGCCCTAGATCCGTGATTGATCCAATATCTCTCTTTGTTAAGTGTTAAAAATACACAGACTGGTAATTGCATCACAATGAGTTTTTGTTAATAGACTGTTTGTGCAGCTGGGAAACATTTGGAATAGAGTTCTGGTATTGGGCATGTATGTGCACATGCTCCAGATTTATCAAAATATACTATGATTAAAAAGTACAGAGAAAATTAATATAAAATTAATAGAGAAAAGAAATATCTGTACTCAAATTTAAAGTGAAAGCATTTTTTAAGGTAAAGTTTGAAGCCACACCACCCACCTCAGATATTTGCAGTTTGCTATGTAATGTCTCTGATATTCAGCTAATGTTACTGCATGTTTCTCTATGTTCCACCTCAGGTTCAGTCGGCGCTGAAGAGACAGTGGATACAATACAAAGCGCAATGGGGCCAGCGGAGACGCGAGCATTGCTCCATGCGCTCCACCTCCTACACCGCCACCTCCATCACCGAGGTGCCCGCATTCATGTTCCATCACGACTGCAACAGCGAACACTTGAACGGTAAACAAACAGAAGACTCTGAGCTGGTGGCCCTCAAGACAGGCGAGACGTACGCCTGAAAGATCTGAGAAAACGATCCTCAGTAGCACCGGGAAAAAGACGTTCAGTCAAACCGGAGATTCTATTACAGTGACGCAACTTCATTGTGCATTCACAAACTCCCCATCTCAGACAGAGCTTAAGTGCTGACAACAACAGGAGTCAGTGTGTTGGCACTGATGATTCTGGTGAGGAAGTGCTCACCGCTTTGATTATATTCTTTACAGCTCTGCTACTGAGAGTTGAAACGAAAGAAAAACAGTCACAGGATGCATTTCTTAAAATATTGTCATTATGAAGCTGCTAGTGTCAGGGGCCCTCACATCCTTTCTGAGCTGATTGGTCCATAAACGGCGAGTTACTTTGCAGAAACCAAAGGATGTTTTGATTTGTGGAACTGTTTTTCTGCTTCTGGGAAATGATTCTCTAAAGGACAGGTAGTTGATGTCTGTCTGTCAAACTGAACAGAGGAATCTGTGCCTGAATCTGTCCTGATCGTTCAAGTGTCAAAGGTGGTTACAAAGATGTGTTTGACGGTCATTTTGCATCTAAATATAGCTTTTATCTGTCTTGCGAGGCTTCTGACTGCTTTACTGTTTTCACAGCTGTGCGTTTTTTGCCTCGTCTTTGTTTCAAAAGGGGGCATGGAGGAAAAAGATTAACGACGTGGATCATTTTAGCAGTTCTTAAAAGTGGATTCATAAATCTGAGAACATAAAAATCTATTCCAAAAACAAACATAAGATGGGATGAAAAAGTATATTTAATAACGTCACAATTTCAGAGTACAGATTTTATTTGCATCTGATTTTGTCTAAATCTCGGTTTTGGTGTTTCTCAGTGGGTGAACAAAATCCATCATTTAATGAATGTTTCAAAACTGGTTTAATCGTTAAGTTCATGGCTTTCAATCAGAAATCAATATTTTCTTTATGCCTTTATTTTGCAGCAGAGTAATTGTGGGACTGACTGAGGTAAACTGTCAAAACAATATAAACAGATAAGCACTTTAAATCAACTGTGTTTTTAACATCCAAACAACCAGTGTTAGAACTATTGTTATGCCTAGAAGAATAATGTAACGCTTGCCTAAAACACCCTTTTCTGAAGTTTTCTGAAGAAACATTGTACACAGCTCGCCATTTTATTCCGCACAAATTCATAGGGTGTCTGCTGTGAGGACAACAAACAACCAGCCTGAAATGGCCTCTGGCTTGCATGACATGATAGGCAGCTGTCAAACACAGTTTGCATTAGATGAACTAAGATTATAGCGATAGCTGAACAAAATATTCAGTGCACATGTGCAAATATGTTCCTTAAATGAAAGTTAAAACTATAACGTATGCATTGATTATTGCTACAGTAAATGAGAATTAAATACCTTATGTTACAATATTTTATTGGGAAAATTAATTTATGGATTTTATTATAGAAATGTAAAAATAGTTTTTTTTTAAAAAATTGCTCAAATTTCCTAACAATGTGAATTTGTAAAATATGATAAGTTAATATAGAGCTATATCAGAACAGGTATAAATATTCAATAAGAACAGTCTGGAAACAAGCGTGTTTATTTTTATCTCTTTGTAATGTTTATTTTTGGTTTCATTGGACTACAACACTGTACTTTTATTTAAAATGAAACTTTAAGGTGTACATAATGTGTTGTGTTTCCAAGGGTTTGAGGTAAAATTGTGTCAGTTGGATCATTTCATTGTGAGTTGTGTCACATTTCCTGGACTTGGTATTTACAGTGTAATTGTTTTAGTCTAATGTGACATTAGTTTATCATGTTGTATATACCAACAGTCAGTCAGTCATTAAGCTTGTTTGCGCTTCAGTTGTATGTTTTAAGCTTCATTTCTTGGACCTGTTTTAATGTCTGTTGCTTGTGTTGAGGATGCCAATGAAAAACTGTGCTGTTAGAAAATAAGCTCTTATTTTTCTTCTAAACATCTTTGTCAAAATTCAACCTTTTTAAAACTGTGTCCATTTACACATACACAAACTCAGAGACTTTGTCCTTGGTCCACATGAATTTGCATCATATTTTGTACATAACATTAAATTTGGCTTATTGCTAATGGTGTTGACGTGACCATGAATAATTCCTTATATTTTTACATATAAGTGCGATAACGTTAAAAAAAAGAAAACAAGAAACATATATGACACTGTATTACTTTAACAAATTTCTTTACCTAAACAAATGAGCAAATCTAAAGATACATCCCAGCAAAAGAGGGGAGAAAAAAGAGGGGGAGAAAATCTTATTTTGGCATTTCCAGTTTTAGTTTAAAGGTTTAGCATCATGGCTAATCACATTCTGCCTAATTGACTTTAGTGACTCAGATCTGGTTTGATCTTGCCTGAGGGTTTGCAGCCACACACTACAGTTCAAGATATTTCTGGCAAAGCCAATGTCACATCCAGTAAGCATCAGCTTCTACAGGTGCAGGACTGACAAATGCTCTTTGTTTGCTGCTAACATGTGCTGTCCTCTCCTTGCCCACTGCAGACAGCTGTGACCATAACAAACACTCATTCTGATCTGTAATGTTTCCTGTAGTTGTAAAATAGAGTTTAAAAGTACAGGATGGTAAGAAAATATGAGAAGAACAGAGCGCACAACAAAAGTTTGTTCTATTGTGTCTATTGTGTTGCCATTACCTACAAAGTGTTTTTTAAGAAGGTGTAACATTTTAGTTTTTTATGCTTTATTTTTTAGCATTGGCCTAAAATATGGCATACAAAACAAATACAGTATTTGGCCCTATCTATTGGTACAATTTATGGGTGAAATAATGTATGCAAAATAAATTAGCTTCTAATGGTTTCTGATGAAATCATCTGAACAAATTGGCCTGATGCATTATTCAAAATACTGGAGGGGAAAATCTGTGAATACATGTGTTTTTTTAAAAAAATGTATATTTCATAGATTGCAACATGCTTAAAGTAAATTTGATTACAGTAAGTTTTATACATTGAAGTAGTTCTGGGCAGAGAATGAAGTGCATAAGCTCACACTGTCAAAATGTCTCAGGTTTGATTCTGAAAATGTTTTGCTTTGTAACCATTTTCTGTTCTGTCAGTTTTTTTTTTTGCTATTGATCCAGAGACAACAGTCTGCTGGTGTGGTTGTTTTGTTCTGCAATTTCAAACAGATATACACTTCTAAAAAGGTCTTACTGTGTTCTGTCTTTTTTATTTCATCATCATTTATAAAGATCTCAGTAATGCAATACCTGTGTTTGTTTTTTGGTTGTTTCATATTATGGAACATTGAAACTGAGAAATTACAGTCAGATGATCCCATTTGAATAATTTGACCTTTGACCTCACTTGTGCATAAGGAATCATAATCATGTATTTTCAGGCAGAACAATCACAAATGCATAATTTTCGCTAAACTTTCACACTGTTGATGTGTGTCATAAAGCATTTTGAGATGAATATTTAGTCTTTTCATGGCAAATGGTTTTCAAAGCAGCATGCATACTTGATAATCATACGCTTATGTAGAACTCGATTCTATTATTTTCCTCAGGCATTTGAATGTCTTATCTTTTTGTGTTTAAGACAATCAGATCTGATTCAATTCTCATTACAGACACAATCGTATCATTACATTACTGCATATAAAACCTGTACTGAGAGACACACACACACAATTATCAATGGTTTCCGTTAATGTACTTAAAGCCATTTATGTATGTAAAACTAAGCATAACAACAAAGAGAGATTCCAAATGCATGTTGCATTAGAAATTCAAGTAGTAGCTACCCAGTCATTTTTTTCTGTAGATTTGCATAGAATATTCCTTTTAGTGTCATGCTCATAATAATAATTGCCACTGTGATGTCTGAGCACACGTTGCCATTATGATAAAATTGAACTGCGGTTATATAGCTCACGCATGTCTTTATATTGTGAACATTGTTTCAGTTTTCTTAGTTTAATGAGGTATTTTTAAGCTTATATACATTTACTGGACAACTTTTTTAGTCAATTTCCTTTTGCCCCAAACATTGTAATTAATGTACAAATTTCACAAGGTTTCTGTCAAGAGAAAATAAGCTCAAATAGGAAAAATTGCAAGTTAACTGTGTTTAAGCAATTAAACTCTGAGCATGTTCATGTGTAAATGAAACATTTAAGGCAAGAAATTCTCAGGTTTATCGCTGCCTTGCAAATTTCTAGGCGAGAATCTTATTTTTAACAAAGCATCAAAAACTTCACAGGTTTCTTCTTTATTTTTGAATTACAGTAATGGGGGTGTTAGGTGAGCGGGATGGGTCTGCTGCCACAATGCAAAATAATTGCACAAAATCTTGGCTTCATTTGAATTTGATTTAGTGATGAAAAATAAGATGGACGTTCTTGACAGGTTTCATAAGATTATTTTACACAACATTTGTGGCTTTATAACTTGAGATTGACAGATTAAAGATGATCTGTTATCATTAAAATCTCTCACCAGATATTCACACAAGCGGAGCGGCTGGATGTATAATTGATGTAAAGGATTTGGATAAATGGAAAAATAAACATGAAATATTACCACATTTATTACCACATATTACCACCTTAATGAAAGCAGAACGATTTTAAAGACAGTATATATGTGGTAAAGATCCATTTATCTTTATAATGAATCTTTTGACACCATAGAAAAGGAGCGTCTAACAACAGGGGGCTTCTAAAAAGCTTGAGCTTTCGTATGAATACATGGTGAACCTGTCAGAACCTGCATTTATAGTGCAATAGTTAAATTTAAGCATCAATTATCGCTCATGTCTGGTTCTATTAATATGCACAAAAAAAATCGTAACAATAGGAAGATTCCAAAAATATATATTTCTTTTATGGTAAGGGCAGTAATTTTCTTAAGTCAAACTCAATCATGAATTTAGGTTACTAAATAATTTGTTAAAGAACAAACTGAGCTCATACATGCTGTACTGCCTAAATCTGGAAACTAATAAACAGGATGCTGGATTGTTGTATAATGTGATATGTGTTGATATAGACACACTATCTTTGCCAGGAAAACTGCGGGTAAGCTGGGTTGCTAAAAACAGAAACACAATTTAAGCATAACTTAGTTTTGCTTTCCTTACATCATGGTGAAAGTTAAATTTTGAGCACATGCAGGAACATTTTCTATTTTTTTCATAGTTTGAGATTTCAGAGAGAAATAAAAACATTTCATATAATGTAACTGTCTCCCTTTACCAGTGTGCTATAAATAGCTACATATGTACATACAGCGTGTTCACGCACAGCTTTTACAGCTTGGAAATAAAAATGTCAGAGAATCAATTTACTGATATAAATCAATATAATGACAGCTGTTAATGACAAATCAATGAAACCATAAAGATACATTCGTTTTCTTTCTTTTTACTACATCAAGGTAAAATGTTGCTGCTTCTTTGGCATAAACTGATCTATGATCAGTTCTATAGCTAGTTGGCCCTGTGCCTGCTGGGAACATAAACTGTCTGCAATGTCTTTGATGATAACATATGCATGATAAAAGCAAACATCTATACAAACTAACTTTCCATTGACACTTCACAAAAATTCCACAGAACATGACCTTTACTGTCCCCATATCACTTAATACTTCCCAGACAATTAAATCTGCTGAAAGAAAACCACAGAGAAGATACGATAAGGAAAGAGCTGAACAGGTGAAGAAAGATACACAGAAATGGCAAATGTTTTGGCGGTGGCCCTTGGGAAATTCCAAGTGACCTCATCCGAAGGGCCCAACACATGCTGTCTCTGTTCATTTTAGCCTGGATGAAGATCCATGCTAACAGTTTGGTAGCATCAGCTGTCTGACAAAACAGATGTGAACTTTGTCTGCTGCAGTCATCAGATCCATGAGGAATAAGGATCTACTCACATCCACCTGCAATAAAATCTGATGCCAGAGTTAACAAAGAGTGTTGGACTGCAACTGCAACTGACTGTAACATTTTATTGCCACCCCACGCATGCGTATTATATATAACTTTTAAACTTTGAACATATCAAGTTTTATGGAAACAAACACAGTGTGTCATAAATGAACTTTTGAGATTTGCCAGAAATAAAATACTCAGGTCTGTTTTCTACTTGAATCATTTCCAGGGATATGTATTCAAATAAACATTGTTAAAATATTTACTGAGGTTTATGGAGCAGGTTGTTGATATAATCTAGAACCACATGAATAAGATGAGATTCACATTTATCAGGTAACATATTTGCTGTTTGACTTCTAACTGAATGATGAATAATTGTGACTGTTAAAGGTAGGTTAAAAACAATCACTTTTAGTCAGAGGATATCAGACAGCTTGCTCAGAAAATCTCATTTTCAGTGTCTGGAAAACAGCAGGAGTCATGCAGAAATCTCCTTAACAAATAAATTGATTTTCAATTTCACTGCAGTATAAAGAGCAGGTCTGGCATTCACTGGCACCAGCCCCAGAATTCTGTTCAGTGGACAATCTGTCAAAAGCAGGAATGGGGTCACAGAGTCAAATCAACCTATCCATGCATGACTGGCCTACCCATGATTAATTTTTAATAGAACAGATTAGCATGTGTTTGGAATATAATAGAAAAGTGTTTATGGTGTTTATTTATTCAAACTTCAGTACTGACATTTCAGTACTGACAAGTCTTGTTTGCATCTGTTTGCATGATGAATTGGTCCTAAGACTTAACTATGAGAAACACCTTTATTTGTATAGTATTTTATATTTTAAGTTTTAAACCAAGTTTTAAAATAGTATTTAGTGAATACACACCTAATTATTCAAGATGAAAAGTGTCATTTTGGTTAATCACCTGCAGTATTTGACTCACTGTTTTGCATAACTGCATGCACATATTTGGATGCAAGGTATGCGTTGATTCTTGTGTGCAGCCACCTGAAAACAAGACACCTGCTTGTGTCATGACAACAGCAGCGCAGCTAATGCTGCGTTCATGCAGAACCAAATCTAAAACTTACCTCCAGCCCCTCACTACAGCACGATTCATCTGTTGCTTATCAAGGTTTGTCCTTCAGGAAACACAAATCTAGTTTCCAAATGATATGTGTGGAAACCTGTTCATTCAGTGTGACGGAAAACATGGCAGCAATCATTGTCACTCCAGTCCATGTCCAGACACAGACAGTGTAGCCAAGAGCACCTGAGGTTTGCTGTTGTGACTCATTAGCGTGGCCATAAATCCATCAACACTTCTGTCCTTCAGTGATCCAGGGTGATTCCCACTGTCCCAATGGGAATTTGAGCCTTCAACTGCACTGCCCCTTAATCACAGTCACTTTCTCACTCTACTCTTGTACATTTTTGAATATTATATGACAAAATTTCAAACAAAGTAGGAACTGTATGAGCAAAACACAGGAAATGTTTTGTAAAGTAACACAAAGTGAATGTGTAAATCTATAATGAGAAGTATCTAATCATTTAGTCCACTATCATAACAATTTACTTACCAAAACTTATAATGTAATAAATACTAATTATTTAGTATCATATAAATGTGATCCTGTTGGCTGTTAAACTTGCTCCTCTTTTGCATTACAGACCTCAAGCCTTATGGAGCAGAACAATCCTATTCATTCCTTCAGCTCCATAAAGCTTGTGTTATAAACTCAGGTTGGTCATAATAATGCGAATGTCTTCATAAAACTATAAATACATCATTAAATCTTAAATAGGGATAAATGCGCACAAAACTGTCTGTAAAACAGGATGGATTTCAATTAAATACCCCAATAAAAATAAGTGAGAGACCCATGGCAGCTGTAAACGGGCAATTTGGACGACAACGTTCTTGGCAAGAATCTATAAACTTCACTACATAAACTAGCAAACGACATTCATTTCTAACATGTATGCCCATTGCATTTTCTACCTTAAATACCATAAGAATATGACAAAGTTTAAGCACAAACTAAACTCTGACATTTGCAAGAAAAATAGATCATACAAAGAGTTACTGAGGTTGCAGCATTCAGATCATGTTTCATATAAAACTCAATGTCAACAAATGTTTTGCTGCTCTTTTTATTCTATCGACCTCTGTTTGGTCCAGTTAAATACAGCAGTGAATCAATAAGACTAACTGAATGCACTGTAAATACTTTCAAACTGCCATCTTGCATCAGACTCAAGGTCTCAATTTTATTTATTGCCGGTTACCTGCAGCCCTGACAGATTTTGACTGCTCCTAATATTTGACTGTGCTGGCATGCTGTCAACATACCATGATGTACAGAGACCTTTATCATGGCTTCTTGTGCAGTCTATTCAATATTTAGATTCAATATTAATGACCAGATAATATCACACTTCTGCCTGTCAAACGCTCCCCACCTTTTCTAGCCAAATAACCTTGTATGCACTGAAAATGCCAGCAAATCCCTCAAAGTTCAACTGCTTCTACAAAAGCTTTTCCCAGGATGCGATTTGAGAGAGTTAAAGGCTGCGTGGGCAGAGACAGGAAAGCTGACTGACCCAAAAGCAACAGTGCAAAAATAGGGGCTGAGTCTCTGCCTAGCCTGTAATCCCGATACCATGGAAGAAAGCCCCTGCAACTAAATGATGGGTGTGTTGTCAGGGCAACCTGTGTGGAAACTTCAGGGTGCCCTGCGCTCACATTTCCACTCTTGTTCTTTGTTTACCTTAGATGGATTGAGAAAGAAAGACAAAGCACAGAAGATTTCTCACTACACCTGCACTGGGCTATAAATCCAGCTCTGAGAGATAAGGAAGAATGTGGCTCTCGCTGCGAGTCTAATATCATCCAATACGCCCTGGCATGAACTCCTAGGTTGTTCATGAACACACAGCTAATCTTATGATGTATAACTGAACCTGTCAACCTGAAATTTCTTAATGGGACAATGAATGTGACAAAGAGCGTCAGCTGCAGTACTGTACGTCTAATATGATTATGAAAATCCCATATGGTAAAAATTGAATAATTATATGCTATAAATCATTTACCAAGTCAGAGGAGACTGCTGTCATAGCGTATTGTACAAGTGTGCTGCGTGGATGAACGTGTAGAAAGCAAACATGACACTGAAATGCTAAATGCTAATTAATGTAAAGGACCAATTAATGATGCAACTATCACAATGACATCATAACCAAGCTATTTTGTTCATGTCAATAGAAGACTTTTCTTTTATCTCCGATTTCAAACAGTTTAACGCTTGCAACCTCGAAATTGAGAGGATTGTGCAAAACCATCAAAATGGAGACATTTCTGGGTTTTAGCTGAATTAATTGCAAAAGTTTAACACTTAGGGTCATAATATTAGAACATCTCTCACCAAGACGTCTAAAAAAACCCAATGCACTACTGCCCTGTAAGTCGACATAATAAATTCTCTATAAATAAATGTATGTAGTTCATAGAGAGAAATTCTCCAGCAATTTATTTTCAGCGTCAGTGAATGATAAATGACTCTGTGTGGTTATTATGAAGGTATGAGTGAGGTTGTGTTCTCTCAGGTGGTCCTCGGCTAGAGAACACACAATAGTTTTCAGACCCCCTCCCCTCCCAAGCCATTAAAAAAACATAAAAACGCCTCTCACTCAAAATGACTCATGCCCAAATCAATACGTACTTTACATCCTAAACAGGCTGTGTTACCTTCAGCACAATGGGAGAGGAAGCCAATTAATTAGTGCTAAAGCTTTACTTACTGTAGAGGATTAAAATTACTACACCATGCAGGAAATAACAGAATACCTGAAGGGTAACGTGCCATTGAACAGAGTTATTACAGAACTCATGCTCAGGAACTGTAAGCAGGTATATAACAGGGAAAGCAAGAAACATCTGCTGGACTTTTGGTTAGCATTAGAATTACTAATACTACTTCTAAATATACATGTACTTTTACGTATACTTGTACTTCTAAGTATACTTAGAAGTACACTTCTAAAAATAGTGCATGTGTCCAGGTATACGTTTCTGCATATACTGGGATAGTAACATTTTAACATTCATAAGGATCCGCAACAAAATTTTGGAACAGGCCACTTAGGCACTTTTGTATGATCTATGCTTCTATAGAAAAAGGGCAATGTTGTTCTAAATATGTCCAGCAGCTTCTATAAATGGCGTCAGATTTCTTTATTTCTGCTGTGTGTGCTGCGAGGGTCCTGAGGGACGCAGCAAGATTAGAATGACAAACAGAAGCACGTTCAGGGACTCAGATCAGCGACTTCATTTAAAAAAACTCCACTGAGAACTGAGTTAAGGTTTGGCCAAACCCCCAGTGAGGTTTCAGCAAGCTTGTACATCAAAACTCAATTCACTACATTTCATCCAGCGAAGAATGTTTGAGGAAAAATAGAGATGGAAGAAAAGGAGGGCTAATATCACCACAAAATACCTTCGTTGAAATCAGAATGTTAGTGTGTTTATTTTCTGACCTTGCTTGCAAACTTGGTACAGCAGAGTATTATTACAACACAATTTAGTAAGGTTTTGTTTTGGAAAACAGCACGACACAAATCAACGTTTCAGCGAGGGATATACAGCGTATTTCAGAGATACAGTATCTGAAATAAATAGCCAAACACAGCAGAATGAGTCAATTACCAACAGGACGGTATGTGGAGTTATACGTTTAAGATTTTTCCTGTTCTTATTATTATTGACATACAAGTAAACACATTCCTGCACAAATGTTTTGACAACAATACAACAACATGTCTCTGAGATCAAGCACTTCTCTACGAGTGACATAAATTATAAAATCGATATCACAGAAATAAAAATAAGCTGCAATGTAAAACGCACTGTCTGAGGTGCCGGTGTAACAGAGTGTGACTATAAGCAACAGCGGCCTGTCAAAGCAAAACAAGCACATGCACTAGCTATAAAATATCAGAGCAGTGGTATGATAATCAGTGAATGACAGGCCATGATATTAAGTCACATGCAACAAGATCCATTAAAAAGTACATAAATATAGACTTTACTCTTGGACTATTGTTGCTTAGTCACAGCTATGTCCAGTATGTCACTGAGTCATTTGTTATTACTGACATTCAAATGATGATGATAACACGTCCATTACATAACTTTCATTATAATCCTCATACAGTTACAGCCTGTTTACACTCCTAATGAAATGCAAATGTTTAAATGTTTCATTAACAAGCTGCATTTGATGCTACGGACCGAATAGCAGTAACAGTGTAGGTGTGTGATGTTCCCGTGGTGATATTTATCTTTTTGGTCGATCAATGTCATCAATAGCTGCAAGCAGCTTCTGTCTGGCCTTCTTGTTGATGTGAGAACCCAGGCAGACATTGACCAGGTTGGTGAGCTGCTTCATGGAGTATTCCTGAAAAACAAAAAGAGAATGACTCTCTGTTGGAGACACATCCTTCAATCACCGGTGTCGGTTACTAAGAGCTGATAATGGACACCGAAGATCATTTACATTTTTTAATGAGGAATTAAAACATTAGCTGCGCCTGGAAACGTAAAAGGTCTTGGCGGCATTTTTAAGCATGACTGGCGTGTTTGGATCCTACTGATCCTACTGAATACGCTTTGAGAGATTGTTGTAATTGTTTAAAGCATATTAAGTGTTGAGTATTAACAGTTTGGCGCTCAATTCACCAAATTATTTGAATGCTTACTCAAACGTAAGTTTAACATGGATTTGTTTAAAAATAAACATGCCATGCAGGAATATTTTTCAATAATAAATTGAACCGTAAATTATGTATTTACAGTGTATAAATATTACATATTGCATGTGAATAATGTTGATTAAATACTGGATAAATTTAGCAAAACCATCAAGCCCTTTTGGTCTGTCAGCTGTCTTACCCTGTGGTTCTTGATGAACTGCTCCATGTCATTCTCAGTTAGGTAATACGCTTTGATGTAGGTCTCCACAAACTCCTTGTCTGGAATTGGCCTGAGGTCTGTCAGCTTCTCCAGCTTCATGAGGAACTGCTGGAAGTCCAGCTGCATTAGCGCTCGTCCTTCATTACTGCATTTCTTCACGTTAGCGTAGCTGTCAGATAGCAGAGGAGAAGCGGGTGAGAGCGAGACAGATGCGGGATATTCAGGAAGTGTTGACAGTGCAAAACATTTATTGTGGGAACAGCCTGAGGTTAAGTGTCTGGCTCAAGGGTGGTTTTAACCCTCAAGTGCAAAGGTCACCTTGTGCCCAACCTCTGACTGAACCTGCATCCTTCAGCTCATTAATCATTAATTCATTTATTCTGTAGGCTTATTTCAAACAGAGAGAGAGAGAGAGAGAGAGAGAGTAAACATTAAAAATGTTAAAAGCCAATTTAGCTCATACTTTAGCTTATCACATTAATGTTTTAATCATCATTTCTGTGACAAATGAGCAAAGATGCCGCATGTTTCTGTAGCTCTGCTGGTGATAACTGCAACAACACCAAGACCACAGGCTTGATTCTCAGGAAACGCACACAAATACTCAATTGAGTACTCAATGAAATACAAATAATGTGCTGTAAGTCGCTTAAGACATAAGCAACTGCTGAAAGCATTAATGTAAATTAACATTAATATTTTATTTTCAGTTTGAATAACACAGACAAAACACAGACTGCAAGACATGAAGCTTTAAGCTACAAGACAATGACTGTGAATACACACCAAACACTGAGGGCCATTTTTAATCAAACGCACCGATCACTTATCATTGCACAGTCTGCCACCTCTTCATCCCTACAGCCTGTGGGTCTGGTATACAGACACAGGGGCTCAGCATCCATCACACCGGTCGATTTACACTGCGCCTGCATCCAAGGCAAACAAGTAGCCAAGCAGAGTTCAAATCTGTTGACACCCCTGTTTACTTTTTGGCTGACAGCGGTGTAATTACTTTCTGTGAGGGGAAAGATATTGCTGGGCCCATCGAGTGTATCCAGTCAGTTCATGTTTCTCCCAGCCTCCTTCCTCCCTCCTGTCAAGTTCGACTTGATGGGCAGGGGGTGATATGAAAAGTACCTCAGCCCGCTCACAGAAACAGACTAATATTGACATGCAAGCTAAATGGAAACAAAAGTAGGCGTGATCCTGGTTGTAAAGTTCTTTTAAGCTGAAACCTAAGTAAACTTTAATCGTCTAACTGCTACTGTGCCTGTCCTGTGATGTCATCATAGTCTATTGTGTAGTTTTTTTTGTATTTTCAGCAATGTGAGCATCTGTGTGTATCATCAGACTAAATGCATTAGAAGGGTCTGCTAGTTTTAGTAGAGTTTAATTGTGGGAAATGTCTCAGCAAATTAACATCACACAAATCTCTAAATGCTTTGGAATGACAGTGGCCTGTCTGACTAAAAACATCTCTAATGATGTTAAAATTGTAATTGCTGTGCAGTTTGGAACAAAACAAACTGTTCTGAACTGTACAAGTATCAGACAAACAGCCCTGCTAGAACACGTTCAAGGGAGGTTGGTAAAGTTTGACATAGACAGTTTGACATGACCTTTCTCTCCCAAATGTGTACCCTGCCATCTTCCAACAAGTGACCCTTGACCTTCTGGTATAGATAAACAGCTGGTTCCAGCTACAAGGTGACTGTCAAGCTATCATGCCCTTATAAAACATATATTTTGTTGTGAGTGTAATGTTTTTGTTTCAGGGTAGTAGAACACGTTTTTGGACTAACATCATCTGTTCATCTTGGAATTTGAAATTCCCTGACCACATACTACCCCTAAAAGACCATAACCCTACAATCTGATTGGATAATTGTAATGTTTTTCCAGGACCAAGAAGATAATGACTCAGGAACATGTCCTCATTGAGAAAATCTCTTTAGGCCCTTGGGGTGTACGAGTCTCTGTCCTAATGTGTTTTTGGGGTTGAACAACACAGGAACACTGTGTTTGCTGAAGACCTCTAGAGTCCCTCAGATGTTCCAGGAACATATGGCAACCTCAGCAGAAAAAGCTCCTGGATGAGGACCATCTGTATGGATGACAACACTCCATCTGCACTGCTGTCCCTCTATTCTGAACTACCAATAGGCTTTCAAGCTGTTTTAACTTAAGCATGTTCCTCCTTCCAAACTCCAGACCCCATGCAACTCCTTTGAATAGAAAAATATTATATTCTATGAATATAAATGATTAACAGCTCATGTGAATGGAAAAAAGCATTTGTCTGACTCAACTGAAACCTGACTTCCACAGGGAGGCACAGCTTTTACAGGCTATGTGAGGAGAAACGTTTCTGAAGTCAAGAGGTGTCAGAAGAGACTTGTGTCAAATGTTCTCCCAGCAGATCTCCACAACACCTCAGTGGTGACGAGTACAAGAGATCCACAGCATTTCTGCGGGCTGGAAGCACAGATTGCTGGAGCACTGAACAAAATACGCCGGAGAAGGAAAAGATTGATAGAAGACAGAATAACAACAGCTCCCAGGAGACAACATGGTTTCTAAGCTGCTTGTCACACTAGGCTTGCAAATGTTCTTTTTTACTTTGTAATGCTCATTTTCTAAGTATGAGGAAACCGGCTCTCACCTAATGACAAGCAGATGCATGCATGAAGTAGAAATATGAAGAAATAAATAAAGAAAATCAAACAACCCTGATGATTTGATCCGTGAAGCTTTTCAAGAGCAACACAGGACATGGAAATATGTCAGGAAAAGCCATGCGGCTCATGGCAGAAAATCAGTTTGGACATTTGATAAATCCTCACAGAATAATGTATTTCAATAAAATGTTTGTGCACGCACCCAGAACAAGGCACAACAGTAAACAACTCTTCTCCATATATAGACGAGCCATGTGCCAAACACAAGATGGATGAGGCAGCTGAAATTTTCTTGCTGTTGCTTTAAATCAAATATTGCACAGGTGAAATTTTGCATAACCCCTCAACAAATCCCAAGAGATAAAGGTGTACATCTCTCAAAACAATCACTGCAGCCAGCACAACTGAAAACACCTACAATCTCTCTCCACATCATCCTCTGTACAATCTAACCAGTGAGTGAAGCAGAGGTCTGAGGAACTTTTCATGCAGGTTTGATGTTTATGTAAATATGACTTTGGTTTGAAGGTATTTGAGCAGTACACTTCTGTTATGAAGTATTTGCTTTAAAAGTAAATATATTGTTGGAGGCAGTCTTAGAAAATCAAACAAAAGTCTGCTATGATGGCAGAACAAATAGTTTTAATGTCACATACAGGTGCTTTCAGAAAATGTGGGCTTCCATGTTTGTAGGACTGATCGTTTAGTGATCCCAATCTTAAATTACCTGAGGGCCATTGACAGGCTGAACAGTTACAACTAATACAAATTTAATAGAAACATTGGGTAAGTGCAGTGCCAAAAATAGAAACGGGCATCTATTTCTGAGGAGGTGTTACTGCAACAGGTGCTCTCAGTGTAGACATCTCCACATCTCCACTGATTATAATGGGAGCAATCTGCATGTGTTTGACGTACATGTGCGTCACCAACTGCGTTCCAGCGGCAAACATTACTCTACAGCTATAAATATATATATAAATAAATAAAACTATGAAACTTTTATTTTAGAAAACTATATATAAGTAAGCTATATTTTTACATATATATTTAAAATAATACTTAAATTAGGTGACTGTTGGAAGATGCATAAAAAATATTGGGCCCATTTAAAGGCCAACCCCGGCATTTCAGCACTTCATTGATTCTGCCTCTCAGAAAGGATGGAGAGAAGAAAGCCACTTTTGAGAAAGGCTGACATTAAAGTCATGCCTGGAATTTTCTAGAAGCCATGTGACAAAACATGAAACCTTTTAGAAGAAACGCCTGTGGTCTGATGAGACTAAACTTGAGCTCTTTGGCCTGAAAGCAAAATGCTATGTTTGGCGCGAACCGAATGCAGCCCGACGCATGTTAAACAAAGCCTGTTGGCAACCTCACGCGGCGGGGTTGCTTTTCAACAGGAGGAATTCTTTGTGGCATGGATCATGGATTGAGACAAATTTGGGCAAATCCTTAAGGAGAACTTGGAGAGTGAATACTTGTAGGGAAAAGTGAGTGAAGTAATGAATGTTCCTGAAAAAAACACATGAGGGCACAGATAGCGGATAAATATGTTGCTTTACTCAGAAGATTTACAGTTTAATATAACAACAAAAACAAATAGAGGGAACCTTTTTCCATAGAATTTACTGTAGAAATTCCCAGTGCCATTAATACCAGCACTTGCAGCAGTATTGACAGAGTAATTCAGAGCTTTTACTCTGACCATTGCTGCACAACCCAAAGGACCTGGGAATTAATTTGTATTTATCTGTATGTGACCCAAGAGCTCCAGCAAGCTATTTTCTTTGTTTAGGGAAACACTGAGAGCTTTGCAATGGCTGGTATTCCAATGAAAACACTCTGTGGTAGGACGTTTATCTGACAGCAGGCTGTCCTGTATACATATATGCACATTTGGTTGTTCTGGACCACTTACCCCTCCACTAATGTCCTGTTGGCCAGACGGATACAGTGCTCCCATAGGACATTGGACACTGGCAAAGGAATCCGAACTATTTTTGAAACATCTCCAAGTCTCTGGTTGAACTTCTCAAACTCCTGCAGAAAAACATTTGCATAAATATGTTAGCATGCATTATGATGTTCCAGCTGACACAACCTCTCATGAGCCACAAATGACATTGTTTCTGCTTAATATGAAGTACATCATGTTTAACACATATTTCCATAAATATGGAGATATGCAATTTTATAATCAGTCCTAAGAAAACCATATAAAAGGCAAAATTTCATCAGACTTGGGACGTCCATGTAACATTTTGGATTAAAAAATGGCTATTTGAAGTCTGACTGCAATTTTGTTTAATTGTTAAACGCAGGAATCTGTTACACAAGTGCTGCTTTGATTGATGTAGCAGCGGCCCTTTAAAGAAGATAAAATACACAAAATCAACAGCTCGACAGACTAACAGCGCACCAAATCACAAAATGCTGACAGTGTGTTAAAATCATTTCTGAAAAACTGCATCACTTAATTCATCTTCCAAAACTCTTCCGAGCATTAAAGCAAAATATTAAGAACTATATAGAAACTAGACCTTATCCATTAACAATCCATTACTCTGTTTGTGGGACACTATTAGACACAACTAGTCCTATTAAATACTGCAAGCAGTGATGTGTTGGATTTTTATTGGGTGGAGCTGCAAGCATCTGGATGTGTCATAAACAGGCTAAAAATAGAAATGCAGATCTTCAACAAGGATGGAGATTAATCACTAAAACAGAGAGGTGGAGACAGCAAAAATCTATAAATATTTCCCAGTGCCATATTGATGGACTAGATTTGTTATCCCAAAAAAGTCCCTTCAGCGCACATGCCCAGATAAAGTCATGCCACGTACGAAATCCTGCGCTGTGTAAGCCGGCTACTCAGGAGGTGTTGATTCAGCTGTGCTTAAGCTCATTTCTTTCACTTGTGACAGGAAACGCCCACAACTTTCTTAACACACTGACATATGGTTCATTTGAAAGCCAAGGACTACATGTACCGTGTATTTGCACCTTGAATGTTGATACAAAGCCAGAAGCAGTAAAAACACTGTACAAGTTGTCAGTGTTCTATTCCTACCTTTAATCTTCTGTATTAATGTTAAAATGTACCCTGTTTATTTTACAACTTAGATATATGGCTTCAACAAGAACGCGTAAGAGCCCGCCGCAAAAATCAGCATTGCGTTTCGGTGTCCAATTATAATTTATTGACCGTAAGTGAGACAATTCGCATGAGAAACTAATCACAACTAGCATAGATCAGGTAATTGTTCCTAGTCATTTTGACAAGTGTTACTCAAAGTAATGAAAACGTGCGGTTTTTAATTTCTAATATAAAAAACAGGCTTACTGTAAAAAAATAAAAATGCTGTAGTGTGGCTTTGGGCTAAAAACACACATGAAGAGCTACAGTAGGGTATTTACTGTATATAAACTGTAAACTGTATAAATTATCCTCTGAAGAGCTCATCAGTTTTGGTTCACACTTGGTTAACAATAACAGTCTGTTAAAAGAAAGATTCACTCCACACTTTTGTACTCACCCTCATGTCTTTCACAATCTCTATGACTTTCCTTTTCCGTGGAACACAAAGGCAATTATTTATAGTGAAATGATTTTCTCCTCTGCTGGTTTATTTCCATACAATGAAACTGAAGGGCGATTACAGCTGTTACACAAGATTTTTAAACTGAACTACATTAAACTTTCAGTCTGTTCATACTGTAGTTCATACTGTATAGCTTCAGAATATTAGAACATTCCTGCAGTTCGATGCTTATTCTGTATGCTGATGTTCTGGCCTTTTTGAAGCTTGACTGCCCTTTTGCTCACAGAAGAAGAGATTTCGCATGACACTAAAGTAGTAAATGATGACAGAATTTTCATTTATGGATGACCTGCCCCTCTAAATCAATTTACAGAAAAAAATCAATACACACAAAAAATCTCATTTAACCTCAAGAGTTTGTTCAAGCCTTGGACTGAATCTAAAATTAGTTCCTAATACTGAGGTGTGAACAACCATTCCTTTAAAAATGACATCATTAAACAAATAGCAAACTGCACACATTCTCCATAGCAGTTAGCGTAGCTACAAATAGCTCTCCTGCTCTGTACAATGCAGGCTATTGACTGTGACGGTTATTAAACTGTAACAGATATAAGCAAATGTCCAGTCTGGGCCCCAGGGCATCATTTTTCAACTGTCTATGAAAAGCAAGAGTGAGTCACTGCAGAAATTCTACAGTTATATGATTAATTCAGTCCGCCTGGCAAAACAGGGAAATTGGCTTTGACAAACACACATGGCGCGGGGTTAAGACAATGGCGGCTGGGAGAAAATGGGCACGGAAACACAAAGGTGAGCACCGTTTCTTTATTAGCTGCCAAGACTCCGACCCAAACTCTGCAGCTTGGATCAGAACCTATGTAAATCGACCCTGCCGCCACATGATTATGCATATTTTGGGATTCGTTGAGTTTTCTCTGCAAATAAGCCAAAGAGATAATTCAATTGCGAAACCCCATCTGTTCCACGAGCCTCTTTATTTCAATGTATGTGTCAGGCATTTGAATCGCTCCTGACGCCCATGCAAAATGCATACAGGTTAATGAACAGAGGTTATTGAAGGAATGCGGACAGTTCAGTGATGCTTAACTGAGAAATGAGATCAACTTTTTGACTGTTAAACTCGCCCCTTCGCATCTGTATGTAGATCCCTGAGCCGGACTCCTTAAATAATTCACACCCTGACAAATAATTGATACCCATGATCTTTCAATCCACAGAGCTCATCAGGCACAGTCATTAGACTAAAAGACAAAAATAGGTGGAATAAAAATGTGGACAAAAAAAATCACAAGCAAAAGGAAAATGTTTCTAAAGAAAGTTAACTAGCAACCTCAGGGATTAAAGAAATCAATCAAGCCTGCCCATCGAGGGCACGAAAGTGTTTGTTTGCACATTGGAAGCCACAAATGGGTCTCTGTAATAGCATAAACAGGCAACATTTTAAATATGCCGCATGTAAATAGTGACACGCATGGAACAACGACAGATGTCATGCCTTATTCAAGAGGGAAGATCCCACGAGTAGCTCCACAGCAGCCCTCAAAGGAGAAACATTTAACCTGAAATATCTCACGGTAAACACAGCTGTGTGTGAGGACAACGACTCAACCTCACGAGGTCCACCACACAGAACTGCACACAGAGACTCGAACCTCACATATCTGATAATAAAACAATAGCATACAAAGATAATGAAATTAAGTAACCTATTACTATTGGAATTTACATCATAATACAGAGTGATGGCAAGCCAGGGACTCATAAACTCCTCTGCATTTAATTTATTGGGTTACAAGATTCTCTAACCTGCAGCCCACAATGGCATCTTATCTTTTCTACTAATTTGTATGACTTGTTTTTGCTGATTTTATTAAGAAAATACTGTTGATAACCTTTTGCTTACCAATAATTTGGTCATGTTTGTAGCAAATCATATCATTCAAAAATGGCTTTCAATTGTCAACCCTAATTAATAGAAACATTACTGCTACCCTCATTCTAACACTAGCCTGTAAGTGTATTAGAGTCTGTATAAGGGTATTCTGTATAGGGGTATATAGGGGAGTCTGTATAGAGGTATTCAGTATAGTGTGCAACCTATAAGTGGTGACACTATTTGACAAGAAAATGACAACAAATTTACAGATATATATATATATATATAAAGACTAATTCCCAGAAATTCCCAATAGCGGATATACCAGCCTTTCATCAATCTATGACTATATCCATTGCTCTACTGAGTTTCTGAGGGAACTCTGTCAGTCTAAGTTAAATCCAACACGTCAATCTCAACTTTAAACCTCCCTATAACCTTCCTACAGTGACATTTTGACACCACACACTTCGATCGAAGCCCGTCTGTTTCCTGTGAGGTGAGTGCAGCAGATGAGTAAATCAGACAGGACAGAAGCTTTCTGCCAATGTAGCATGACAGTTTCCTTCAGACTAAACAAGCCGTGCTGTAATCGACTGCAGAGATGAAAAAGTAGCAGCCAGGAACGGTCCATTCTCAAGGAAAACAGAAGATTGGCTGATCTTTACTGACACAAGTCTAAATATACACTTATACACCCACCCGCCTCCCCTACAGTGTGTTAACGTAGCCAACACATTTCTCTCACACATGAAACTCACTGTACGGGTGGAAAAACACATTACCTTTAAAAGGACATCCACATAGACATTGTGCTGTGACATTATCTCTTTAATGTCCCATTTCACTCCCACCATCAGCAGAAGCATCTGTTCGTAATCTATGGCTTTGGCGGCCACTATCCAGTAAATGGGTTTGCGGAGTTCACTGGCTGTAGATACAGTCTATAGACGAAACAGCACAGAGTCAAATTAAAAAGCAGAACAGCATCAGTTTAAGTGTGGGGGATGAAATTTACCTGAGCACAATCTTTGACATACATTGCAAAAGCACACAGAACATTGCTTAATCCTGTCATATTACTGACTTCAAAAATATTTGGAAAAACCTAAAAGCAAATTGAGCCAATTATACTTTTAGCTGTAAGGAATTAATTAAATCTGAGGTAATTTTTTTTTATTAAACATTCAGTGAAAAACAACAGAACACATAAGGACATTTTGTCTTACATTTAGCATCTACTTGTGAATCATTAGGTTAATCATAGTTTTAAATGAAACGCCACAGATAATGAATAAAGCTGTTAATCAGCAGAACAACAGTGCAAATGGCTAATGAATATTTTTATATTTAATCTCATTTATATTTAGTAAAAAGAGTGATTCTGCAATTATTAAAACTATTATTATTAATATCATTTTTAAAAAGACAATTTTCAACATGAAATTGCTTTAAAGGACAGCATATTATAGCTTTGTTTGATATTCTGTTCTATATTATACCATTTTTGTCTCTACAATAAATTTAGTGAATGTGTTATAACCACAGAAAGTCTTCTTTAAAATAATGAAAATTCAACTTTCTCTTAAGTATTTATGCTGAAATGTATTTTGTATAAATGAAACTTGTATTGAAAAGTAAAGATGCAAAAAAGTAACAATAAATGTCAAGCTAAGAATCAACATGATGTGTGACTTCAGTTTACAGTCACATCTACTGTACAGTGATGTTTGGTGGTGGAAGCATCATGCTGAGGGCTGTTATTCATCATCAGGCCTAGACGTCTTGTTAGGATATGAAAATATATGACATGAATGACAGAGAAACAGTGTACTAGGACTGTTGCAGTTGCTTTGAAGGTCAACATATTTTATCAAAGCACAAATGATGTCTTTTCCAAGGTGCTGTAATATCTTCTCCATATTATTATCATCTATTAATAGGTACTTTAGATCAAAAAACACTTCACAAGACATGACTAGAGAATTGATGACATCAGAAGTCATTTTGGATCATATATAAGGGATGATTTGAAAGACAACATTGTGAACCTGCAGCAGACAGGTGGGGAATTGTAAAGCCTCTCACAGGGGGGAGACTAAAAAGGTTAGATCCATAAACAGTCGGGTTGAGACGAACCTGTGAGTAGAACTGCTGAAGGAAGGGTTTCTTGGCTGAAGGCATCATGGTGTCCAGATGAGGCTGAAGAAACTCAAACTGCTCTGCCAGAAAAACTCTGCAGGAGAAACAGGGTCAATATTAGAGAAGGTTTTTTGCAGGTCTGCAGTGTGACAGTCTCTCAGAATCACCACATATCGGTCACCCACAGGGAACTGACTGATGCTAAAAGCTGCTTCCGTTGCTTGAAAAATAACTTCAAAAAGACAATTGTCAGGGTATCAATTGTCTTGAAATTGTTTTCAAATGTAAAGCTACGTGCTCTATTCTGAATGCTGGATTAAGCGTTTCTGTTTCGGGTCTGATAATTAAATAGGAAATTAGCATAATTTAGCATAATTTTTAAACTGCTGAATTAATTTTTGTGTTGCCGTTTTGGCTTACACAGTCTTGTGCTTAACATTCCATCATTTGAAAAACAAGAATAAAGTAAAGGCAGATGTGTTTTTGCTTAAGAGGATAACAAATGTTAACAGAACGGCTTAGTAGTCATAAAATTCTTATGTGATGTGTGATTATAGCAAACTAACTGCAACCACTACAAGAATGTAAACAAATGTCTGTCATTCTGCTTTGAAGTAAAAAAACTAACCTGTTAAATGGAGTGAATCAGTAATTACAAATCACTGATTCGTATAGCCACCAGTGGCTGTGCACAACTGGGACCCTCATAAAGAATCAGTGCCCGCCCACCCCCACAGCGCTACCTGATATATGCTAATGACAGCCCACATACAGAGATAAGCATTCATTGAGTGATAAGGATTGGAGCATTTGCATATAACAAATGAGTGCAAGCTATAGGTTGGAGATTTCTAACAGAAAACACATGAATGAAAAGAGCAGTGCTTAAACACGGTTACTGTTGCATGTTTAACGTTGGATATTCAAATGTAAGGGCCATATAATTATATAAGCTCTCTGCCAGCCAATTATCTGTGTTATGTGTACATGCGGGGCATCTGACAACCATAAAAATGTGTTTCCACAATGTACAGTGTGTTAAAGTGAAAGTACTGTCAGGGAGAGAAATGCAAAACAACTGTCTTAATCTTGCACCTTTCTTTGGCACAAGGAACTACAACAAACTAATAACAGTGAATATTCTGATGATAAATGCATTATAACATGCTGAATAAATTAATAGTCAAATGAAATCATGAATTATGATTATAGCAGAGACCTAAACTACATTTAAATATCAACCAATCACACAGGAGATAAAAAGGGCATCAGAGGCAGAGCTGAAATTTGCAAAGATCAATGTAAACACACATTTTTGTCCTATTTCTTATATTATTAAAAACTAAATAATATATAAGTTCAAATGAGAAAGAGCAACTCTGTCTGCTCACTAGAGATATAGTGCAGAGAGAATTGGGTATAATAAGTTTCTTATGGTTATGCCTGTCTAAATACAGCCCTCACACAGAAAATAACAAGCAACCTTTTTTCACTTATCTTTCACATGCTTCTGCTACTCTCTGCTGTGGCCTTCATTGATTATTCCATTAAGAAGCAAAGAGGAAGGAAGCAAATAAGAGGCTCTAAAGCAACTCTAACATTCTTAGAAAACAAACACTTTGGAGTGCCCTGCATTCAGAACGTACACGCTCCACAAGGAGCCAAGACCTTCACCTTAGGGATGTTTCGTTTAATGCAACGGTCGTTCTGTTCCACGCAAAGAACCTCTTCATGCCTAAACTCTGGATCTTCTGATCCATTTTCAGTCTAATCCTCTGCAAACTTTTAAACTTCAGATTCCAGCACAAAGCTTGGCATGAGCAGAACACCATCTGGTTGCAACGTATCTGCGTCCAAGGCCGCAATCGGGAGGATCAAACCTGCGGCTCATCTAGTCTGTCTGAATTTGCAAGGGAGTATTCCCTGCTGTTAAGAAACGGATTAACGTCTTGCTGAACAAGCAGTCGGATAGAAGAAAGGTCAGAAATGGAGGAACTGGAAGCTAAAACCTGCTTTTGAGGGCCAACATCTACAAGAGGTTGAATCACATCAGGATTATTGAGAAACACAGGTAGCTCCCATCATCTCCTGCAGCATCGCATCACTTAATGAAACAATCTCCCAGGCTGTTGTTGAAGCCGTCTCAGCTCAGCTCTGTTGACTCATCATGAGGAAAGCAATGCTTAATGGGGTTCACTGATTAGATAACAGCCACAGTGATAATGTGAAGAATTGGGTTTGACAGGCCTAGTTGAGACGTGCTGGTGGGGTTAGGAACTCATCACCTAGCAACCGTATACCTGAGCACAAAGCAAATCTCATAAAAGCCAACCAGCTTTTTAATGTAAATAAGTTAATTTTCAGAAGATGACTGCTGCCACAAAGACTTTGAACAAACAGCTGGTTATAGGATATGTACGCCATCTGGTTAATTTCTTTCTTAAATGCATTACACATTTTAACTATTGTTAAATTGATATTGACACTGAAGGGACAGTTCAATTAAAGAATAAAAACTGATTTTTAGTTTCCTCTGTTGTGAGAAAAATCTGCATGGTGTTATTTGGACTGTAAAACACAAATACAACAATACATACAAGTTATGTTTTTGTATTGTCACCCAACAACACTGAGGTAAATAGTGACCAGGACTATCAAGCATCATAAAGTTACTTCAGTATGAAAATGCATCAGAAATCTTTAATTTGTTTTGTATAGAATGACAAACACACAAATGTGGAATGAAACTGGGGTAAATGACACTTAAAAAGACATTTTATGTTTGTTCCCCAAAGAAAGCTGTTTTAAAGCAGATCTTACAGTGATTCAGTGGCAACGACTCTCTCAGCCAAACCGTAGAGGGTCTCACTAGCTGTGAGGACCACCAACTGACTGAGGTGAGGGCTGGGCACCTTCTCCTTCCGTTCCTCAGGAGCTGTATGTGTACCTACACTTTCTCCTGCAGCCTCCTGCAGAACAAACAACACACACACACACACACACACACACACACACACACACACACACACACACACACACCAGAGATTCAGCTCCTTCTCATAACATTGGTGACATTGATCATGTTAACTCTTGCACAATAGCTCCTACTTCATTCTTCCATTGAAGCAGAAAGAAACATATTTGGAACATTTTCAAATCATTCTGCGATAAATGCTGGTGTGTCTATGCCAGCAAATTGTGTTTTTAAGAGCTTACTGTCATTATAGCAAATGAGGCAAATACCAAGGACACTAAGAAAAGCTAAGCTTATATTATTGTTATATTAATAATGTAATTAGTAAAAGATTTGCATACAATTAGAAAATACACAATAAAAGCACTTTCGCAAGAGAATGCATGAACAAGAGCAGTGTAATTGATATTGCTGGTGTCCAGCATGTGTTATAGTTTTTGCATTGATATTAACATTGTGTTCTCTCTAATTGTGGTTTCTTAACTAGGTTAACCAGCAAGCCCACTTTGGTCAACCTGCTTATCAAAATTTCTGTATTTCTTAAAAGGGTTTAACTACATACATTCTCATTTAAAAACCATCTAGATTACCATAGAACATAAATGACATATTATGAAACTGTAATCAAGTTTCATTGCAAGTCTGTGCTAATGAGAGCAATGAAAAAATCCTCAAAATTTTTAAGTAATTCATAGCAATCTAAAAAACAATTATACAACTCTTAAAAAATGCACATTAAGAAAACAGTTCAGGCTTCACGTAACTGTGAAAAATCATCTCACAAAATGTGAAAATTGCTTTGGGATTTTGCATGAGCTCTATGGGATTTGATCCGTGTCGCTCAACAATTAACATTCAGAGCATTGTTTTCCATACAATATCTGAACACAAAGCCATTTTCTCAACACACTAAATCAATTACACCAACTGATTTTAAATAATGTACATGTGTAGACGTTTCCCTGTAGAACTGAGACACAATTGAGTCATTGCTCAGCACTAATGAATTCTTATTAGTGTAAAAAAAACTCATTCAATAACAATTGCATTCAGGTATTTTTTCTTAAATGAAAAATATTATATAAACGCTACATAAAACTATTGTCACAAAACTTCTGCAGGTGCACACACATAAACTTGTGCTCGCCCTCTCATTCTAATGTTGCTGAATCTGCACTTTTCGATATGTGAGAGCACAAAGCGTTAGAGTTAGTAATTAAGATAATACATGTCAAAATCATCTCTGTATAAGAGCTTCCTGCAGTACTGCATGTTCTTTACAACCATTCAGCATTCTCTACAAACATATCCTTATGTTTTCTGAACACGCACTGCTGCCCAAACACAGGCTTTTATGCACAAATACATGCATGCTGTATGCATACTTAGTGATCCGGACATGTTGTTCTAATACATGTGTGCCAAGATTTATTGAAATTATTTTAGGCAATGTCAGATTCTATGAGGTAAAAACTGTTCAGTTCTAAGAGGTAAATTTATGTTACTGATTAAAATAAGCATGAACAGCAGAAAACTGATCACTGATTTTTTCAGAGTCTAATAACTGTCCTGCGTTTTAATCTAAATTAAAATGAACTGGTTTGATGCTTTAAAATAAATGCTATAAGAAATGTGCATTTATATGACCTCTTGCAATAACTGAAGTCACCATTTCTACACTACACAGAAATATTGATCTCATGTCTGGTACAGTAGACAGAATTTGGTGACCACTGCATTCTAAAAGGATGAATATTAGAGGTCAGAACTATTTTTTCAACATCATTATTATTTTGGCTGTAAAAAGGATTAAAATGAATCTTTTATAACAAAACAGAGATACTGTCTGTCTGTCTTCATATCCTAACAAGACGTCTAGTCCTGATGATGAATAACAAATTAACAGATGAATCAGCATGATGCTTCCACCACCAAACATCACTGTACAGTAGATGTGACTGTAAACTAGAGTCACACATACATATTGTATCACTTCAATTCTCTGCTCAGAAGGTTCATTTCAGTGTTACTTTCCTAAAGTTCTGCCATCTCTTGATATGACTGATCTCTGAACCTATGCCTCTGATCTCCTTAACATTCCCATTCACACCAATAATTACAACCATAATGACAACTCTAACAGTAACTATAATATCATGTTTAACTTAACTTCTTCATTACTTTTTCATCAGGATCACTAGAGTGTTAAGAGATTAGCTTCTCTAGTCAGACTATGAGAGGTCTGGCAGTAAACTAACTTCTGGCACTGCTAACTGGGACAAACCAAACTTTTCAGAATATATGCAGTTTTAACCCCCAGCTCCACAGTTTGAAAAACCCATTAACTGTTATATCTGCAGGCATGATTCATGTAATGATTCACAGGTAGATGCTTACGGTAAATCAAATTCTGCATGACCTTTTTAAAGTTGCTGTTTAAATAATCAAAATAAAAATGTCATGTGACATCTCTGCTACAGACTGCCAGAAGGCATGTGGCAGATTCTGAAGCCAGCTCGAAAATGGTCTGACAAGACAAAAATTGAACACTTTGGGCATCAGGCTAAACGACATGTTTGGCGCAAACTAGCATTGCACATCGTGAGAAACACAACAGCCGCATCGAGAAGCTTGCTGGTGCCAGCATCACGCTGGGTGGATGCTTCTGAGCTGCAGAATCTGAAGATCTTGTGAGAGACGAGGAATGCAGAAAATCTTGGAGGAGGACTTGGGAGTCTGCAAAACACCTGCAACCTGAGAGAAGACTCGCTTTTCAGCGTGAGAGGGACCCCTAACCTTAAGCCAAAGCTACATACAGATGGCTGAAAAACAACAGCCATCAATTTTTAACTGGATTGAGATTGAGTGACTGTCAGGTTTGCATGCATCTCCAAAAAAAATGGGGAAAACTGCAAATCTGATCAGAGATTAGTCCATCCAGACTGCTGTCAAAATTGCATCTGCTGAATTCCCAACTGAAGGAGGTGAATGAACATGTAAATGATTGTTCTGCTTAATTAGGCAGAATGTTTCAAATAAACTTGTAAAAACGTTCACTTTAAGACAAAAGAACATTTTTTGGCGATCAGTCACTATAAAATCTTCCAAAAAAAATTAATGTTGTTTCAGAACAAATAAATGCTACATGGCAAATTTTGCAAATACCCAAGGACTGCATCCAAGGAATTTATTTGGTAAACTGTTTTTCCATTATAGTTTACGAGATGTCTTATCAAACAAAAGACGTGTCCACCTCAAGCGACTGCATTTGTTTGAAGTGCATTGTGGAAATTGTACCTCTTGAAGCTTCCATCCAGCATTTTTAAGCAATATCCCAAAATCCACATAAAAAAACATGAATGGAAACCCAGTTGTTAGAAGATGTAGTCTGGTTAGAGGTTGGCGTTGCAATTCATCCCACAGTTGTTTAATAGGGTTCAGTTCTGGGCTTTGCACAGGCCATTCAAGTTCTTACACATTGTATCTCAGTAAATAATGTAAATTTCACGCTGTGTGCACAGGAGCTTTTTAACACTAAAACAGACTGCTGCAAACTGCTTTAAAACCACAAATTTCTCCAGTGTCTTCAGTGACACTAAATTAAGATGTTGAGAGCAGAAATTCACCATAATAAAAGTTCCTGGCCAAACCCAGTAATTAAAATACGATGTCCATATAGTTCTGGCCCCACAGTACATAATACAGCAGCAACTGGATAATTATGCAAGCCTTCTGAACATTTTAAAATATTTATAAAGTATACAGCCAGAGAGAAAGCTTGAAAAATACCATCAAACAAATGCTTAATAGTATTACATCTGCAGTTAAGGCTATCCATTGAGATAATTTGTAATGAGGTTAAGATTAACATTCTGTTCCTGTTTAAAACAAACATGAAAGAGGATAACAGGATTACTAAGCTTAAAACCATGCATAAATTGGGGATTAAAGATTAATAAATTCTCTTTGAATGCAACTTCACTGAAGACACAGACTCAATATACAAAAGCTTTCAAAACCAAGTCAGTTGCAGAATTCACTGAACATGGCAACTGTTTTTTGAATAATGACCTGCAGGATAAACAGCTGTATGTAAAAATAATAATAAAAATAACTAATTGAATGCGTGCAAATGAGAAATGCGAATGTCACTGTAAAAGGTGATTGACACTCTTACATTAGGTTGGTACAAAGGACAGATTATAATAGGACAGACATTTTCTGTGTTTATACAGTAGCAATGAGAATAAGAATGTTCCCCTTGTGTTTAGAAATACTAGGATATACTGTATAATCCTAGTAATATAATCCTTTCTTATCATGACTGAGTGGCCTGAGTTGCTAAACAGAGTGTTAGCATAAATTAATAATTGTATTACCCATTTAAAGTACTTAAACGCAAAGTGCTTTTAATTTGGAAACCTCTTAGGCTTCTGCAAAAATGGGCTTTGGTAACAACAGCTAGGTAAACTTTGTTATTTAACTAAATCAAAAGAATTGGGCCAAAGCAGCTGCCGTGGTAATGGGCACATCTTCGCAAATAAATGCTGCAGGTTTATCAGATCAGGGTTAGAACAACTAAATAAGGTGCAGAAACCTTCACACTTTGTGACCAGCCTATTAAAATGAGTCTGAAAGGAAATTTCACAGTCCACAGTTTTGTGGTTATCGCTTTTCCACAGAATGTCCGCTTTATGGAAGTTATTAGCATAGCAAGTTCCCTTTTACTTTAGAAGGAGCTATGCAGAAGAAACTATGATGATATGCACAGGTGTGTGGGTTCAAATAGAGCCACGACAACATGAGAAACGCAGTTGGTAGATGAGCCTGCATAAAATATACTTTGCATACAACATTATCTGCATATGAATATCGCTGAGCAAAGGAATGTGGGGGCTTAGCATTAAATTTAGTTCTAGCTCTTAACATTTATGCTAGCAGATTGAAAAGCTTCACGATTAATGCGACACTAGATTTAAAGTGATGAAAGAATCATACGCAACACAAGCTGGAACAGAGGTCAAAGCTTTTGGGGGGCAATTTGTGAAAAATGAATTATATAACTGTACAGTAAAAGAAACGAACACAAGTCTTTGTGAAAGACAGTGTGCCCCCAAACAAAGGCCCTCATGCTGTTAAAATGAATAATCTGCAAGCTGGAAAGTGCATGTCGCACCAGGGTGCAGCTGAACACCTGTTTTAACTCTGGTCTCGGCTCTCAAAAAAGCTGGAAAGTTTACAAACACAAGGACACCCTATAGTTTCTTTTACCCACATATTTAAATCATAAAAAATCCATACAGTATTAAAAAAAGTTTGAATACAAAATTCCTACTTTTGAAAACAACAGTACATTCTGACTCCACAGAGCCTTACACAACATAACGGGACTAACAACTCATGAGGTGAGTTTAGTGATGGATAACTGACTCAGAACAAACACTTACTAAACCTAGTTTTAGTAAATAGACTATATTTTCAAACTAGACTATATTTTAGGAAATCTTGAAATGGTTTAGAAACGCCATCTCAATTGGGTTATTACTGGTAGTTAATGCTCACAGTTCTGTCACTTTATTAAGTCAGACTGGTCCCACTGTGAATTAGTTACAACACAGAAACTTCTTAATTGTTTTTTAGCCTCAACTCTCAGCTGAAAAATAAAGAGGAAAAGGTTCCATCAAACAACTAACTGCTTCATTCAAAGAAAAATAAAATCAATACCTCATCTTGAGGCGTTGACTCTGTTTTGAGAAGTTTGAATCACTGTGAATGAAACGAGGACTGAAGATTCATCCAAAAGTCAGACTCACAGTTTATTAAAGATGAGGAGAAAGTAGAGAAATCTGATAACACACAACTGCAAATACAGAGCAATGGTCTAACATTCACCACAGCCTCTGAATGCTTAATCTAACCGGCTTCCGAACAGGGAACAGAAATTGTGAAGCAACGAATAATTCTTTTTATTGTGAACATCACTGAATTTAATTACGTAGCTCTCACAACTGAATAAGTGGCCCCCGATGTAATGACTCGCTCAGACTTTTTATCTCCAGCATGCACAAAATAACACTAATGAAATGAAAAAAAGGCACTTTTTGTGTAACTCATTTATCTTTTCATGAAACATCACAGGATCCTGACAGATGAAGGAATATTTGAGCACTGTGCAAACCCCTGATAAACCTCCAGGCAACTTATTAGCAATGGTTTGCAAATGAGCAAACATAATGCCTGCCTAATTACAATCTGCTGCATTTAAAATGCTTAGGAGCAATCAGTAATTGGTGATCAACGGAATGCCAAATGCTGACCTAAGCAAGCTTATAATAATTCACAGCATACAGCGATTTAATTGACACACGCTTCATCAAGAGCTGTAACAAAATTAACACACAAATACATATTCAATCGGGCATTATGCAAAAGCGTCAGGCTTATGACATGAACGTATTTAAAATATTGATTGACACGCATCATTAGCGGATAAACCTCCATTAATCAGCACCAAGACAATTGGAAGTTATTGATGTGGCTCTGTTGGATGACGTTTCTATGGCTTTACTATGGGCCTAATTAATCCTGGTAAATTGTACTTTTAAAGCTTATTAAGCTGCAAATAATGTTTTGCCCCTTTGGTGTTTTATGCTTTTACAATAACAGCTGAGTGAAGGTTTTACAAGCTGAGACTTATACTGCAAGCCCCATCCCTGTCTTTAGTGTTCAGTGATTATCACAGCACTCTGAATCTGAATTACCCAGAATCCTCTGTTCATCACAGCCCTTTCACAAGATCAAATTGGTCTAAACCTTTCAGTTTGGCTCTGTCTGTTCATCTTTACACAACCTCTCCCACGTTTCATCTGCCAAGTGTTCTCGTCTCCCCTACCGTTCCTCACACCGCGTTCACTGTTTCCTTTGGCTCCAGCTGACCCCCTTCTTCGCTCCTCATTTAGTCCATCACTGTCAAGCTACAAGCCCCTATGCTCTCCTCATGACTGTGCGGCCGTGCGCACAGGTGTACTGTCACACAGATTAACTCACTGTCTGCGTGTGTGTCCCGCTCACGGCTGGTAACACAGAGTGCTCAGCCAGTAGGTCCCCCATCACTGTGTCTAACTGTCACTTTAATTTAGCTAGAGGCCCAAGTGGGCTGCTATTTGCTTGATTAACTAGAACCGCTCCAAACAGGTGGTATTTAAACTTATGTACTAGACAAACTATCTTGATTGAGAAGAACAGGTTATTTGAACATAAGTGATATACAACACACAGAGGCTAACCTTTTTAGCTACATTTATACATCTAAAATGATGATATTCACATGTTCTCTGTAGGTACAATTTGACATTTTCTCAACACCAGCTATATGGGTCAATATGACTGAATCATTGCTATCTTCATAAATATTGAATGTTTTCGCAAGCTAAAGCCAAATTTCAATAATTTTAGCAGTCACAACAAACCCTTTTCTAGTCCCTAAAAACAGATTACATAGTGCTGATAGAAAACTAAAAATGCAGGCTTTTGGTATCTCTGCCATCTCACCATCCATGGATACTGATATGTGGCTATTCTAACTAAAACCTTGTATAAAGTCTGGAAATTGAGTTGAGACACTTTCATTTTCACAAGCTGATAACATTGTCTGTCCTTTGCACCTAAGAGATATTGTGTTTATTTCAGAAATAACAGAAAATCACATTTACAGTGACACAACTCTAAGCTTGCCAAAACTTTGCTACTACAAACCTCCCTCTGCAAAACAAGAACATATGGTGAATACGGCCAACGCAGATCTACATATTTTTGTGGTACATACTCAAAGCCTTGGGATTGTAAGTAATATTTTCTGAGGCTTGGATTTGTGTTACGATGGTATCCAAAGCATTATACCCACAAAACTATTCTTAATCCTCTTGGCTTTGAGGTCTAAGATCATAATGGTATCATCTGGAAAAATGCAGCGCCCTCCGCACAAGGTTCAACACAAGCCCACCCTGTTGAAATATGACTGTTGTTGTTGGTCTTGTCTCTATAGCAGCAGCTGATATGCTACAAATAGAGAATTTGGAGTTGGAGGAGACACTCTGTTACCCCGCCAGGGTCTCACATAATGTGATGATGGGGTCTTGGCAGACCAATGGATTCATTACTTTGAGGTTATGAAACATCTACCTTGACATTGAAAGAAACATACTCAGGGACACATGTGTTAAGAATAATCCAAGAGTCTATACACCATAAAAAACAATGTTGAAAGTCATTATACGGCTGAAATGTACGCGTGCATCTGTGCGGTAACAAAAAAAACATGTCTTGGCTTTGTAAGATGGTGTTCCCAAGATACAATAAGAGGTCTTTAAAACTTAATATTTCTTTTCCAATTGTGAGAATGTTTACAGTGCATTGGCTTCAATTGTACTTTATTCCCAAGGGTTTTGTCATAAAAAGGGCCAAAAAGGTCAGTTGGAAATTACTGTCAAAGATAACTATAGTTCTCCGCTTCATCCTCTTCTAATTTTGCAAAGTTCGTTTTTCATTAGACGGGTGTCAAACAGAATTCTGGGCTTCATCTGCATGTGTTGTGCAGGTCCACGGCTCCTCTTACCCCCGTGTCACAACCCTCTAATGTTCTTCTCAAGTATTGCTTGAATTGGAAGGAAAAGATCCCTCAGATGGGAAGCTCTCCGTTGCTTCATTGGGAAAGGGGAAATTAAATCAGCAGTCCCAGGAGTTCTCAAAAGGTGCTTTTTGCAAATAGCAATGATAGATTGAAATCATCACATTTCTGTTGAAGGCATTTCACTTCTGAAATTTGCACATACCCTCTAAAAGACGACTTCCGGCTCATGACTGGTTTTCCTTAAAGGACCAGAAGCTTTTTATAGTGGTTTATTATTTACATTTTTTTTCCAAAGATGCTCTTTAGCTACCGCAAATTAATTGCAGGGAAAGTCTTGAGCTGGAACTTACTGTAAGTACATCCCCACACTGAACTTTCTCAAGAACCAAAAAATAATACCATTGTTTTTTAAGCTACCAATCCTCATGACAGAGGAAATAAAAGCACCACTCCCCCTGAGCTCAGCAGATTCAGGGTGATGTTCTAGAGAGATGATTCAGAGAGATGTTCTAGCTCGCCCAAAAATGATAACTCACATTTACTCACCCACTTCTGTCACTCCAAACCCTTCTGACTTCCATTATTCCAGGAAGCACAAAAGAAGAAATTCTTAGCAATTTCCTGATTGTCCTTTTAAAATTCAATTATAATGAATAAAGACAGGAATTATCAATCTCCAAACAAAAAATTACCATAAAATATCATAAACACAATCCATAGCTTTGGCACTATATTCCAGAACTTCTGAAGTTACCAGATTAATGTCATTATTCACTAAAAGTCTTAACAGCTGTTCTAGCTCTCATTGCCATGTTCCTGAGAGTTTATGCCGGAGGTATAAATGTGAACAAATTAATCTTTTGAGTTAAATCATCCATGAATCCCCTCATGCTGTTCATAAACTTAGTCTGAATGAGGCATTTAACAACTGGTCATTGGTCAGGAGAACTCTCATGAATGTTGTAACAACGCTGGGGGTGAGTACAACTTAAAACTTTGTATTAAACTCACTTTTCAATCTTTTACAAATTAGCCAAGCATTAAACAGCACAGGCAAACCAATGATACCCTGAATCTGCTGAACCGAATCCTGTGAGGTAACATGTGGGCAGAAGTCCTTATGGGGCACCAAACACAGGGCTGAGAGAAAGTGGGAGGAAATAATTGAAGCCTCGCCCTGGGCGGCCATCACACCAGTCTGTAACAAGAGCCAAGACACAGTGTGGAGGCTCCCGCTATTCAACCATCGGCTTAAGGTTAACAGCCAAGCTGTTGAATGATATGGAGCCAGGACTGATGGAATGCCGCCAAAACCTCTGATCTTCAAATGCACCAGGAAGAATTGTCTATACGATTTAAAAATAAACCAGGACATGACAGAACCAGTGATTGCTTATTGAGAATAATGAGTGTTGTGACATGGTAAAATTACATTACTTAATTGAAATTATTAATTTTACTTTAAAAATTTTTTATTTACTTTTGCATGCATTACATAATTAAGTTTACGCATCATCTGATTAATAAGGACTCAATTTTAATTGTTGTAATAAAAACCAAATAAACCAAACAAAAAAGAAACTGACAGAACTGTACAAATGTAAGAATTCTGCAGAATTCTGGAATGAATCTGTTCTCTGTGAAGGCAAAAGACAGCAGAGCTGAAATAAATCCTGGTGAGAGGACCAGCGGCAAGAGTTCAAGTAAACCCCTATTGCCTGAGAGAACATGGTGAAATTAATCTTAGTAAAGTTTAAATGTGTGGCAGGAGCTCAAGTGAAACCTTTGTTTGCCCCATACATCACCAACCATGCTGGACCAGTGTGAGGTGGGAAAGGGAAACGACAGTGTTTATGAGGTGCTTTGCTGCACAGTATGTTCAGAGATGAAACAGCATTATAGGTGAAAGCTAATCACAGGACTGCAGCTGGCCCTGGGGAGAACCTCCACAGCAGATTTGAAACATAAGCCTTCAGCACTGCCCAGTGGCTGTAAGATCTAGTGTCTTCAAACACACTCTGCCTCTGTTACAAACACCACTACCTCTGCCTCTTTGACTACTGCTTATGAAGGCAACTGCCCTCTAAGGCAGCATCCTAATGAACCCATAAGTCAAGGATTTGAAACGCTCTACATGAGGAGAAAATCTTGAGGTACAATTGATTTTAAAATAGCTTAATGTTCCTGTAATAGTCTAACAAACATAAAACTACACAGCAAATATTGGATTAAACTGACTTTCAAAGATTCTAAAAGAATAGAATTTGAAGAATCTAAACTTTCTTCATGTCACAATGAATTCTGGGATTGCTTTTTGTTGCGAAGGAATGCTGCTTCAGAATTTGACAAAAAAAAAAAGAAAACAGCCTTGACCTAAAATGATGCTAAAAAAGGTGCAAAGGTGCACCTACTTGCAAACGTGTTTACTAAGTTTGCAATAGAGCTTATCTGTTTCTGTCTCAGCCCCTCCCCATCTTCATATTCACATGCATAGAGGCAAGACCGGCAATTCTCAGGCACTCAAAGAAATGAAAGGATCTACCCCTGGCAGATATGTAAAGCTGCAGAATTGAGGGGAGAAAGGTGGCAAAAAAAGACACTTTGAGTGACACAAGCTTTTTAAGAATGGTCACTGTCCGTTTTAACACTTACATCTTTTTCTCTGGTCTTCCTTTCTCTAAAAAAACTGTCCAGTGCTCACAACATCCCATTTTCAATCTTCAAAGCAATTATAAACCAGCAGCTATAATCTGTTTACAGATGAGGCCCAGAGTGTTTGTGTGCATGACATGAATGTGTCAACCTCTAAAAACATAATTCACTTATCAAATTGAGCCAAGGCACTTCCGGTGCTCAACAATAAGAGTTATTCTTCATTTAAACTGACGGATTAAAATGCTGACCTAGATTTGCCTTCATTACAGCGTGGGAAAATCTGACTCGTCTTTATAAAAATAATCTGCATGAAGTAAAAGGGAGAAAACTCATGAACTCCTCTGCTTGCTGCTGTATATGGAAAGAGGCAAAACTTTAAAGAGATTGAGGGAGTATAGCTTAGATAATAAAAGTTTTAAAGAGTTGAACAAAAATAGCAGTGTGTGTGTTGGAGGGGGTGGGGGGGTGGGGGAGGGGGGTACACAGCCTAAAAGCTTTTCCTTCTAACGATTCAGATTTTTTATAAGAGCCATCTAAGAAAAGCAGGCAGAGGATTTTGCAGGAGGTCTGGTCCAGCCACAGAGGCGATAATGTTTTAAAGAGCTTTTAATTCCACAGCCTTCGCCAGCCGCAGAATGATATCATTACATCGGTGCCGGAGACCGGGCAACAGTAGGTGTACATACCCGAGGGAAATACTCTACGCTCCCCTGTGCAGAAAAATAGCTTTCTGCCTCAGTGCCCTTTACTTCTCAAAATCTCAAAGCCTGAGAAATAACTGATGTCTGACATACACTTTATGTATCATAGAAGCTGACAGGGTATCTTCTGGTATTGTACAGGACTTTATGAGACTCTGTATGACATTTAATCTGTAAGTCCCAATTCCACCAGGATCCAGTACATACAACAGACAACTAATATGTTACCTGAAATGTTATGCCTTACTTAAGCTGACATAAAACAATGAGGCTTTGTGGCTTATAGTCTGTTTATTCTTGTTATAGTGTGTATACAGACCTCAAGTTCAACAAGAACACGCTGTTGTATCTACTGTGGACAAAGAAACACAAGCATGACATATTGAACAGTAATGTTCCTGCTATTCTTCCCAGCTGTGTTTTTGTTTTGTAAATTCACATTGGCGTCAACTCTGACGTCTGTATTAATAAACTTTTTAAAACAGCGCCTCGGGACCATAAAGTGCAAAGCCAAAACAATTGATCACCATGAAGAAGCTGAAGTAATCTTAAAAAACCTGCCCGTCTCTCTAGCCATTATGCTTATTGCTTTCAAGACTCTTCAAGGCATCAGAGCTATCAATTTTCAACACTATTCCAGACACCTGAGGCTCTGCCAGGGCCCCTGGGATAAGCCACGCAGCCGTTTGATATGCGATGCGTGAGGTGCCAGAGTCTGAGAGCTGATCTCTAAACCTCATCAATGATGACCAATAAATGATGGGGACGTAGATTATGTCTTCCTTAGAGGTGAAAGCTAATGTTCCGGTCCTTTAATTTCTGGTGAAATAAATTATAATTTCCAGTGCATGAATAGTCCAATACATAAATCCTTTTTTTACTTGCTTTCTACTGCCTGCATAGGCGGCTCTCTACATAGACAACACCCTAGCCGCATTCTCATTAGTGGCTGATCTGAAATGACCTCAGTGGTAGCATCTTCGTTAACACAACTTTTATGCGTGACAGGTCCATCTGAAGCTGTGATGTTTACATGTAGCTAGCAAAACTAAGACGTTAATAATGAGCACCAGAGCACACAGGGAAGGCTTAGAAATATTGTGTGGATAAACAATACATCATATTGACCCTAATGATCTTCATGCATTTCGATGCCAAATAAAGTGAGCTGACAAAAACATTGCGTTTTAGGCTGAAAAATATACTGTATATATTTGAAAACATCTTTTTCCATATGTCTTGCAGAATCTGCAATGTGTTTTACTTTTAAAGGAAATCATAAAATTTTGATTGTTTTTAGTAGTTCCCTTAAAAGCTGCATAACAGATGTCTAAGTACATTCCACAAGACAAAAAACAATGTGAAATTACACAAATTAGCCCGTGCCAGATTGTACAAACCTATCTATCACAAAAGGCTGCAACTGGATTCAGTACACAAACAAAAGAAAACCAAAGTACCAAACTTTAGTACAAGAACATTTGCACAATATCAGTTAACATGAATGCAACAATATGCTAATGAATAATGGTATGTATATTTTATATAGCATATAAATATTAAAGATACAATGTGATGACTGGGTACTTTTTCTCCAAATACCACAGTGTCAAAAATGAGGTAATTAAACAGCACATCATATCACACAGCCAAACACCCATTTTAAATGCATTTTCTGGTCTCTATCTGTAATATTGGATAAAAAATTTCTTTCTGGGCTCAACACAAGATGCCGTAAGCACTCCCTTATCCACAAATGCTACCTGCAAAGCTGCCACAAAATCTAGACCAAATAAGCTATTTTTAGTCTGCAACACAATCGTCTGGCTGCAATCTGAGATGGACTTTGTTCTGCAAGCGCCCTATGATGACTAAAAGTGCTGTCTACAGTATGCAGGTAGCTCACTAGATTTTGAAACGGAGCCGTAATCCTAAACTCCTGAAACCTGAAAAAACATGAAAACTTACAGCTTCTGTGACAGAATCTGAAACTTTTTTACACAGCATAAAAAACAAGGACTAGTACCTTTCATTGCTCTTTGACATCAGAGGAAGGTATCAGAGATTTGAGAGAAAGGATTGCATTTAATGACAGCCTATTTGGGCGGGAGGTGGAAGTATGTGATGCATTGTGGGTATGAGGCCTTTGCCCCAGAGGGCTTTAATGGGTGCAACCATGGAAACCACAGGACATTTATAAAGCGTGCAGGGCCTGCTAAGTGTACCGAGGGTGATTAACTCACCCGTGGCTGCTATAGTTGAAAGTAGAAAAGGGCAGAGGATGACAGACCTGATGAGAGGCTATAAGGACCAGAGATAAATGCACACTACCATTTCCACTCAGATTCATAATGGTTACACAAGAGAGAGCATGAACCACAAATGAGTGACAGGAGGATGAGAGAGAGGTAGAGAGACAGAGAACAGAAGCAGTAGTTTCTCACTCACCATATCTATAAGGCTCTCCTGGATTCTGCTCAGTGTAGTTCTCAGTCTGCTGCTGATCAGACCAAGCCCAGAAGATTCATACTGTAGGAGACAACAGAACACGCACTGTGAGGAACAGATGCCCTTTCTTAAAGCAAACAAACAGAGCACACACTCACAAACACACACACACTAAACAACCCATTTCCAGCAAACAGCACATCAAACACAAACAGCTCCCAAAGGCCTGAGCCTGTTTCAAGACTTATGTTCATTAATTGCATTTTAATTTTTCATTAAGAGGGAAGGATGAATAGGATTGTAAGAATCCTCTAGTGATCGTTCCAGACATGTATTTACTAATGCAGAAATGAATGTAACCCAGTGGATGTGCTATTAATATGAGGCAGATCTGGTCCCAAACAAATGGTCCAAATCTGACTTTTCTTCTCCTAAACATCTGGGCAAGTGACAAATGAGTCACTGAATAACTGATTATTCAGCATTGCCACTAACAGTGTGAATAGACTAATTACTTCTGGCTAAAGCTGTTATATTTACAGTGTCTAGGACTAATGTTTAACTGGTGAGTGTCTTTAGGCATATCCACTATGTCTTCATTCAAATCATCAGTTTCATAGCAGAGAGATTCATGAACTCAACTCAATGTGTCAGATAAAGGAAGAAATACAAAATGTGCAGCGCTATGGGACACCAAGACCAGAATTGGGAACCGCTGCCATAAAGGACATTAGCAGCATTCCTAATCACATAAGCCAAAGACAATTTTCCCAGTTTTCCTCCCCCTGATGACAGCTTTGCTTTAAGATGGAAACTCGCTGAAGTTCCCATGATTAAGACAAAGTGTAATTACAAAGCTATTTCTAGCAGTATTTACAAAGAGCATGACAAATACAAAACCGCATAAACATAATTAAAACCTTATTAAGACTTATTTTGACTTATACCGGGGGGATTATTAAAATAATAATGACACCATGACTGCATGTTTGTCTACATGCAAAAGTTAAAGGAATTCCAATGCTCAAATTAAAAATGCCTTCATTTTAAATTAGTTATAAAAACAGGTACAAGTTCATGAAAAGTACAATGGTAAGTAATCTACATCAGATCACAGCAGAAAAATGCAGAACATCACAAATCATAAAGACACTTCAACCAGGACTAAGGGGTGGAAACACAGCACACAACAGCAGACATTTCTACTGCCCACAGGCTCAACTGCAGTCTTACCCAATAGACAGGGGCTGTTTGTCGGGACACCCCAGCCTGAGAGCCGTGGGGAGGCAGGGGTGCAGATGTTACGCTCTTTGCATTGGAGACAAAAGGAAGCAATAAACCAACACAAAGTAAACGATAAATTAAAAACAAAAAAGCAATACAAAATTAATAAGCAAAAATATTGTCTCTTATCTTTCCCTGTGGACTAAATGAATTAAAATGTTTAGTTGATTAAGTGTAATATATACTTTTAAAATATTTAAATTTGGTACCCAAGAAGAAAAACACAGGTGTTTAGGCACCTGCCAGTTTAACAATGATAACACATGGCTGCCAGCAGTACAATAAAATTTTTGACAGATTTGGACATTTTTGCAACATTTGCAAGGACCCATTTGTTTGACGGACGCAGTTTGTTTGAATCGCTCGCTATTTCTGCAACGCTTATTATGTACAACTCAGGCATTTTCCTACATTCAAATGAAGGGAAAATCCATCATTTTATATGTGATCTATTTACAGATAAGTTACTTTGGTATCATTGCCCTTTTCTTTCCATTCATTGCCTTCAGACAGTTATTAACTTCAGACAAAAGCTGTGAATGCCAAGACGATGCATCTTAAATTATGTGTGGGGCAGAGTTGACACTTGGCAGTGTACAATGGCGTATGTGGTACTTGGCCTAATGTTGTTTTTCATAAACGGAACGGCACAATATATAATCTCCATCTCAATATGAGATTGAATGCCCTGTATGCTTACAGTCAGCAATGAGTGAAAGCGAACCCAAATGAGTACATCCATTTCAGAAACGTATGCATATAAATAATGATATTTACTTATTTGTCTCCATAGGCTTTGCTTTAAGACCGTCTACATCTAGTACTGTAGGCTACTGTAACTCATTTAAGATGCTGTTAAGCATGTGTTACTGACAGAATTCACTCATGTGTTATTGACAGAATTCACTCAATATTTCTCTTTACTGCCTGACTGGCAGTTGAGACCCTGGGCGTAAAATAAAATAAAGATGAGAGCTTTGCTCTTATTCAAGGTGCATTCAACCCCACCTGCTGGGTTAAACTGTAGGTCAATTTCAAAGCAACATCAAACTAAATGCAGTTATTAAACAACAGATTTCTCATTAATTCAGTTTTGAGATAAAGCTACCTGAGAGTTTGTTTTTGACCCATAGAAGCAGCAGTTAGTTTTAAATTATTATAATAATCACAGCCGTTTCATTACAACAACATTAACAGTGACAAATACATGTCACTTTCACATTACTAACAATGGTTAGATTGTCAGTAATAATTGGGTTAAATTAAATTCAGTTTAGTAGATCCGCTAACAGGTTAGGTGTCAATAAATAACCTGCATTTATGGGGCTACAAAAGAGAAGAAGGGTTGTAAACGCTACTACACAGCCTTATAAAATACGAGGGCCTTGAACTCGTGTAAACATGTAACATGCCTTTGCATACATAGCTCAGCCCTGGCTCAGCACAGCAAACAAACAAATATTAGCACAACCTGTACTGTACATTTAAGCAGTACAGTGCAAATGGCATGTGCTTTGTAATAAAATGCAATAAAAATGTCCAAAGATAAAAATATGATAGTTAGAAAACAGAACGGTACGCCTTTGGGAATTTCAGCCATAAAGGCCTCATTGAGATGCCGAATGCTGGGCCATCAGGACCAAACTGATGAAGAAAAAGCACATCTTTTCAAAGCTGAGCTGATCTATTGGTGCCTTGCGTGGTGAGATTAAACTATTGTCAAATTCCAGGACATAAACACTATTTTATAGCTGATGGAGGCCACAGACTCCATTAGGATGACGGAACGTCATTGGCTATTCACAAGACGACACCCAATGAAGTCCAAGCTGACAGGCTGATATTACTGATACCTTTAGTCCTGTTGAATAGTTGTTGTAAAAATGTCACCATATCCACAATGCAACAATAAAATAACAATAATAATTACATCAGGGAGAAATTGTGTACCTCTGTACCTAGAACAAGCAGTTGGTTGTGGGCTGGACTATGTGTAGCAGCAATGGTCATTTTGTAAACAAATCATTCTTTAGAGCAGGACCTTTTCAATGAATCAGCAGAGCTGCTCTCAAGTTAACACACTGACTCACTGAATGATAACCGCCTCTTCCAAACATCTGACTCATAAAGATTTGAGGCCTAGTAAGTGAGTCAGTGATCTGCTATTGGCATCCTGCAACAGTAGAGGCATAGTAGACCTAAATAGATATTTATTAATCAGTAACCTTTGGTAGCTGAGCTGGCCTAAGCTGCAGTATAAATCACATGGAAGGTGTCCACAGAAGATAACTGTGCACTAAACAGCAAGCGAACACTTCTCAATAGAGCTGACAAGCTGTAGTATATTTCTGGAACATTCCTGCTGTGACATGAGCAATGAAGCCTCTTTAGATACGGCTTGTTGAGTGAGTCTTGAAGAGTGAAACATTAAGAGGATAATTGAGCTGCTGTCTAATTTTATTTCAGAAGGCAGGGCTCGCGAAACTGATAACCAATTCATGCAGCCTAATAAGAGTGTTTATGAAAGATTCAAGACACACTATCAGAGGTCTGCACTGGAATTATTCAACTGAAAGTCTATTGCAGGTGCAAATTTTCTTTTTTAAAGTCTTCTAAAAACTCAGTTAACTAACAGAACACACAGAAAATAACCCAGAATGAGGAACATATTCAAAACTACAATGTCAATAAACATACTGAAAATAAAAATGACTGAATTTCAGTTGTCAACCAAAAAAAAGGCTTGAGGTTTAACTTGACTGCCTAAAACGGTTTAGTGAACAATGCAATGTTTTATATATATAGAATTATAAGAATGTATATATAAGTGCATTCTCTGACAGGGTAAATGTTGCCAGAGGTGCATGAATGAAATATTAAACACATTAAAATGCATCACTTTCTACTGCATGTTTGGTTCTGCACTAATATTCCCTCTACAGTATTTATCGAAATAAACAACGTGTTTTTTTACACCAATACTTGAACACACACTGAACATTGTTAACAATGGCAAAGAGCAGCCTGCCACAAAAGTGACAAAGATTTAGTCAGATTTCAGCCTATTGTTCCACATTCAGCATCCAGGCTCATGAGGCAAGCATATCATTAAACACTGGCTTACATGATAATAGAAGTAATTATAGAACAGCGAAAGCCCAAAGGGCCTGCAGACATTACAGGGAAAACAATGAGAGCACGCTTTTCTTAATAAAGAATGCGCCATCCACAGGGAATATGCAACACAACACAACCAACATCCATTTGTACACAATAAATATTTTATAGTGTTAAGTATTAACACTCAAGGTGCAGGAGAACAGTGGTGCTGCGGTTGGTGTGTGTTTTGTATTCGTACCATGTCATTACGGCCAAAGAAGGTGTAGACTGCATAAAGATAATAATCAAAGAGCTGAGAGATGCAGTGGATGACATCAAAGGCAATGGGTTTCAGAATATTCATCATCTGCATGTATTTCCCTGTGAAAATGAAACACAAAAGAGATTTAAAAACCTTTCAGGGGATTTGAGATTCTGCTGTACCTACAGAAACACAAAATGACATTCGTGATAACGGTAATATTTTGGCAAATGTCCCATGTAAAGCTTTTGTGTTGTGCATACATTATTTATGATACACAATGTTTACAAGTCGATCTAAATCAATTCTAAATCTCTTGTCATGTATGAATAAAGTTATCACATGGGTTTTAACTACAGTCTTAACATTCTGGCTGACTGTTGCGATACATGAAACATGATCTGTTGAACAGTCCAAACACACTAATGCGTTTCTTCATAGACTTTAATTATGCAGCAAAATCAACACCTACACAACAATTGCTAAGGTGGAAATAGTCAGTAATGATTTGAGGCCGGGCTTAGCTAGAGGGCAATTTGATTTAGTTCATTTAGTTTAACTGAATATTTAAAGACAAATGGTCTTTTAGCGATCGCCTCATTCATCACGTCAAACATTCATTCAATGAACATAAAGCCATGAGACGACACATGCTCAGAATACATTTAATGACCGGAAGTTGAAGCAGAACACAGCTGGGTCCATGAACACACCTGTCTCATAGTAATTCACTTATTAGCCTGTTAATTAGAGGGCAAACTGCGGTCCCCTGTTTAGGGTCAACTTTATCATTCACTATCAGTATTACGCAGGCATGAGGTCAGAGGTCAATTACTTACCGACCAGGCGAATCACGTTGAGGGTGGTGTTGGTAAGGATGGGGGCATTGGCTCTGTTCAGATTGTAGTCGGACCTCTTCCGGCTGCGTAGGGTCTCTCTGGACACGCTGTGGAGACAGAGCACATACACACAGATCCAGGATCAGCACTGCAGTTTAATGACCCTCATAACTGAAGAGTCTGTCACTCATTATTCTGTTCAGACTGAACTGAAGTCAGTTGTCTGTCTTGATTGCAAAGTAGATATTTAATGTAAATGTATGTCTTTAGCTCTAATAATGAGAAAAATGTAAACGGATATCATTGTGTTAAAATAAAAGAGACTAGGTTTGATAAGCACAGATTTTTATAACTGGTGACACAAACATTTAAATGAAAATAATGCCCTGCAACATTTAAACAATCTTTCTCTAATTTTTCTTAGCTGTAGTACTTAATTTTTGTTTTTTCATTGTTATATTTTTGTGATTACATCCAATTATGAACCAAAAATTACCCTGTTCCAACAAACTTCTCTGCCCACAAAACATGACAGAATTTACCAGAAATCATCCACCGTTTAAGATGCGTTAAACACTAGACTCTTAAGCAACAGATTGTTAACAACAAGACAGCGTGCTTAAGTGAGTTATTTTGTCCTTGTAGGCACGCAGAAGCCTTATGTCATTCGAAATATGCAGACTATGTTAGATCCCTCAAAATCTGGCAGTCTCTAACAATTAAATGTCACAACATGCAGTGCCCCGGCTGATTTACTGCAGGAAAAATGTCAGTCATCCTTGTAAGGAACAAACAGACATTAAATATTCATCAGGGTACGCTGCTTAATCAGACCCTAATCTAGTCTTGATTTACTGTATTTCACACTTACACCCTGACAACAAACCCAGAGCAATTATTTATTGTGAAAAATGCCAGTGTTTGCACACTTGGCAAACAAGCACATGGTAAAATTCAGAAGGGAACCGTTTTAACAACTTACTTGAGCTGTTGCTCTATTTGACTTCAAAAGCTCGAAATGGCTCTAAATAGGAGCCTTGCGGACTTAAAAGGCTCATTCTTCATAGATTAATTAAAGCCCTCCTCACTGATAAAAGGCTAATGATAACTTCTGTGCGTTTACTGTGCGAATTTAAACTGCATCAGCTGCCTGAGTGGGAACAGGAAGTCTGAAAATGGCTTGTTACCTCATGCCCTTGACTTGGGTTAATGAACTAATAAACTACTGTAATTCAAAAGCTGAAGGAGGGGTGGAGGGGGCTAGACTACTCAATCAGTCAAAACTAGGAAAAAAAACAGATTTAATGTCATTATTTCAGAAATATTATAGGCTTAAATAAATGGATGGGTTTGGAATAGACTATGAATTGGAAACATTTGTTGACATTTTTTTATCACTACCTAATGGCAATACTTGCATGTGTTAATTCATTTATTGCACTTTTACTACCGACAAATGTAAAAAAAATAGTAATAAATGCTTAGGTGATCTAAACTCGTAGCTGGAACATACTGCAAGTAACACAGTCTTTGGCCGCTGCTTCACATCTCAAACTGTGTTATTAAAAACTGAACATATTGAGAACTACAGTAAGAGCCGGTACTATGAGGTACTGACCTCTTCACTGGCACGTCTCCTGTTTGTTCATCCACATAGTCCTGCTTCAGTTCATCAGGTACATCACTGTCACTGTCATAATCCTGATACACGCTCTTCTCCAGCTCATCTGACTCGTACTGCCCAGAAACAGGAAGAAGAACTGAGATAAGTCTGGGCTTGTTACACTTAACCCAAGGTTACTCTAAAGCAAACCCTGGGTTATCTTGTTTTATGCTTTATACCGTTCTTAGTAATTAATCCTGAGCACACTGTACATTTCTCAGCCCTGGTTTATTGCTGTTATTTGCATATTTGTCAATACATTTGATTGGATGAACATTGTTTCAAAATGCGAGAGGCAGAATTCATCAAACAGTTGGTGCAGAAAACTGATGAATTAAACAGATTACAAACAACTCCCTTTATTCACTGATCGCTTAAAATTAAACACATTTGATGTATCAGTTTTTAAAAAGGTGCTGTGAATAACATGAATAAATATAACCTTATAACAAACCCTCCAGAAAGACACTATATGTTTATTTATTCTTGCAATCTTGTTTAAAAGGGGATGCGTGTTTGTTTTTGGATATGTATCGCATGGTCTATGGTACCAAACGCAGAATAATGAACAATGCATTTATCAAAATGTGACGCCCTTTGTTCTCTCCGGGTAAAAGCACTTTAAACCAAGGGCTCTTGCTCTCCACTGTCCACATACAGTGTTTGTTTTCATTACAGCGATATCATCAGAAATGGCAGGCGGCGCATTAATAATGATGAGTTTACTCTCCATAAAAATCGGTGTCCTCTGTCATCACTTATAAGGACAATCAGAGACTTAACGTTCCAAAATATTCATGCATAATCACATTTTCACTCTATTTATTATTTCATTTCATCAGTAACCTAGTTTTGTGAATGCAGTTTATTAAATATCAGTTTATAAGCATCTGATATAAACATAAATAATCATAAGATTCTTTTTTGATAAAGCGTGACAACAAATTGCATAATAACTTGAACAAAGCTTAGATTATAAATAGTTTTATATGATTTTATATGAATCTTATGACATGTAGGACATATAATGTAATACATATAATGTGCAGATTATTTAACAACAATGACATAAAAATAAATATATACCCCATTAGAAGCCAGAACATCCTCAGATTCTTCTTCTTTATTATCTATCTGCATCTCAAATGGATTTCCACCCTGTAAGTACTGCTCAAACAGAGAACGGTCCACAGGTTCTGTGGGTTCTGCCTCTATGCTGGGAGATACTGATGGGGAGCGGCACTGACCCATAAACTTAAACTCCTGAATAAGAGAAAAAACAGATTTATCATATTTTAATTGACTTACTGTCATATAGATCAAACGGCTAATGAAGAAGGAGAACATTATAGATCAAATGTGGGCATTTGGCATTCGTTCAAAGATTCTTTAAGGCAAAGATGCAGAATTTTACTGAACGATCAAAATTTTAAAAGCTCCTACAGAGACAGACCTAATAATGACATTAATGGATACTTCTGATGATAAGATTCTGATGATATGGATACTTCTGATGATCAGATCTTACAGATACTTCTGTAAGATCTGATGATAATGGAACAACGTCCACAAAAAAAAAAAAAAA
>JBAJNP010001981.1:29537-53102 GCA_036877545.1 Yasuhikotakia modesta | reverse complement strand
ACGCTCTCATACGCTCTCTAACATAAGCTTGACCAACCATAAGATTAGATTCACAGATCGTTTTTTACAGTATTGCAACCTTTCCTGGTCAGTAACATAAGACACAAAACAGGGTGAGTTATGTGGTTTTGAGCAGACTGATTGTGTTGGGATCGTTCATCACACTGTGTGTACTGTGTGTACTGTGCATCACTGAATAATGATGCTCCAACAATCGAGAAAGAGGTATTGACTTATTATTCAATGTGGAGCAAGACTCTGCCAAATAAAACCGCTTAGGGCTGCTGCAGTATGTTTGCAACCACCGGCAGCTATTTTCTAAAGGTCAATGACACACATGCCCAGAGCACATGTGGGCAGAGATGTTGACACCTGTTTTCATACTAAGATCCTTGAAAAATGGTTTTAAACTCTATCTGCCTCCCAGCACAAATCTGACGCACAACCACTCTGAGTAATCCTCTCCTCTTCCTGTGAAACTGAACTGTAAAGTTGAATTGTTACATTTTAGATTTTCTTTGTGAGATACAGAATAATTGAAGACTGAGGCGAATAAAATGTACTGTAGACACCAGGCTTTCATTGTCCGAATTAAATGTATTTTTTGTTGACAGTATTGTTTAAACTGCTGCATGTACACACAGCTATGCCGCTTAGCAAATAAACAGCAGCTTTCTGATGAAAAGAGAAAATGATTTAAGATAAACATTTGATTTGAAAGAAGGAAAGTTGTGGCTGATTATTTACAAACAACGTGTTTTTAAAATACCATTCAAAGTGTTGCCAGCCTGTTGTATCCAAGCAATTTTAACAACTGCCCACATGTTATTGATCTGGTGCAACTGAGATTAAATCCTGTAACTGCCCAGACACTGTACTGGTAAGGAAATATGATGGATTTGTAACATACCACAAACCACACACAGATCTATCCGCACACATAAACAAACAGAATGAAAAATAGAAGTTTCAACTACTGAGCTGGTCAGAGAGCATAATAATACATTATGGAAGATTTATTTAGCCGTGAGTTGTGTTCTAAAGCTAGTGTTTATTTTTACACTGACAACAAGTAGATTAAAACAGAAAAAACAAGTAGGTAACATCATAAAATGTATTGCATTTAATCTCGAGTTATATGGGCCACATTATACAGTGTGTTTCCAATTTCTTGCTATTATTTATTATATTACATAAAGCTGCCCTTAGCAATAAAAGTAAATAAACGCAAGATTATAACATACGGACATAAAAATAATATGTAGGAACAGCAGACAGGGTTCGGGGGCTACAAAAATGTTTGTTTTTGTTTGCTATACATCATGTTTCGGTGCATTTTTCCGTGCTGTATCCCATCGTATCCTTTCCATAAAAAGCCAATTTCACAGGCAGAAAGGAAACATTTTCTGTAAATTTAAAGCCTTTCAGAAAGTGATACAGAAGCAATTTGGTTTGTGATACTGGACATAAAAGTGCTCTCAGCAATCCTTTGAGCAAAGTAATGCGTCTAGATTTTACAATCGCTTCTGTGTTGGTCTATTTCTTATTCAGTACATCCAGCCCTTTGCCAAAATGTCGGATAACATCAGAGACATAAATTTCTCATCTATTTAGCATAAAAAACAACGTCATTATAACCAGAATGAGTTTGATTCTAGTAGCTTTTCACAATTTAAACACACCGTGATAAACGCCTAGCCTCTGCAAATGTGTGCTGTATGTAATAATGTAAAGAATATAATGTAGATTTAATGCCTTTAACACTTGATTGCATCGTGTATCATTAGAAGCCGCCTGCTTTTAAACTCAATAACCAGAGGACCACACAGAAGCAAAAATGAAGCAATTAATCAGAGTCTTAAACTGTTTCTCCGGTGGCTATAAAAAGTCATAAGACTTAAGACACAATAATCACAGAAAACAACTGAAGGCAGCACACAAACTGTATCAAACCCTCTGTGTGCATGTCTTACATTTAATAACAGATTAACGTATTTCATACGATCCATCAGCCGGTCAGTATGAGTTAGTCGTGGCGTGAGCTATTAGATCATTATATAGTCCAAATATAACTGAAATGATTCCAGAACATTGGCTAACATTCTCTAAGTTCTTTTAAAGCTATCAAAAATTACATAGCATGTATGTCAAAAATGTTACATTCAGGTTGTTAGTGTAATGTTTTAAAAACTATTGTTTAAAGAAACATTTTAGTTACTTCATGGAAAGTTCATGAAAACATTCTTACAACCTAAAACTGTTTGCTAAGATCAAATCAAACCAACTTTATATTTGAATAGGTCAATGCATTAGATATCACTACATATTTGCTGAAGAACACGCTCTTAATAATAACAGAGAATGTCTTCTCTTGTAGTTTAGGACACATGGGTAAAATTCTGCTTTATGTGTTTTGCTTTGAGGAAGGAGTCGCAGTTCACAATGACCAAAGCTTCACTGGGATTTATTCAGTAATTAAAACTTTAAAGAGGCCGTAACATTTTATCAGGTGATTCATTTCCCTCTTGTCTTTATGGTCGTGTGACTCTTATTAAAAGAGGTTTTTATAAAGTATATTAATGGTCATGCTTTGTTTATGTTATGCAAATTCGGTTGATGATCATTAATATAGCCGCAGTCATAAACAATCGTACGGAGCCGTGCGTAATTTTGAAACTGGCTTTTCGAAAATGCTGTTTTTTTCTATAGCATGTAATCAAAATACACCAGCAGTTTGACTGTACTTTCCTCTAGCAGGCAGGTTTTGAAACAGTGTTACTGGGTAAATGTCAGCTGCGAATTTGTTGCGTGAAGGGCAGTAAAATAAAGGGTTTAGATTGTTTTCTGTTAGTCTGAAGGATTATTCCGCTGCAGTACAATGGCTTGTAATCTACCGGTCTGTAGGGAGGGCTTCTCCGAATTTACATTATCACAGCTCTGTGAAGAGACCAGATTCACAAAACCCCATGCATCCAAAAGAATAAATAAATAAAGAATTGAAACAGTAAAGTTTGTGCAAATGGTAATCTGCCCCTTTGGAAAACTTTCAATCCACTTATTTACGGAGTTTAGCTTTAATGGTTTCAATTTCAGCTCTGACAAGTGTGGAGACAGATATACAGAGAATCGCTAATGTCCAACTGGGATGCGTCAGGAAAAATGTGCTTATATTACATTTGCACAGCATAGAAATCACACATAGACACGTTAAGTTTCTATGCTATGTGGGGACCTTCTATAAACAAAATGACTTTTGTACTGTAAAATCTGTACAGTCTATCCCCTAACCCTCACATTGAATGTTTACATTTTTAACAAGCATTATTTTGCATATTTCACAATCAATTTCCCTTGTTGGGATTGCTGGCTAATCTCCACATTATAAGTTGGGGTGACTTTTACTATGCTAGTTCTTAACATTTGGTCCCCACAATGGTAAAAAAAACACGACACACACACACAAGCTTATCAAACAAATGGTGATACACATTTTGAACACATTTTGCTTGTGTGTAATGGAAATATAAAGTGAACAGAGTTATATAAACCCTGCAGATGGATAAGAACACGTCCAAAAATCTTATCCTCCATGATGTAAACATTCTCTCAACATGATCTGTCACTATTTGTAAGTCTGTGGACCTTGAAGACTGACGGGTCAGTTACAGGTACACGCAGCAGCCTGCGCAGGTGTTGGTTAAGTTCTGCCTGTCACTGGTGAAGATCAGACAGTCATATCAAACTGACAGAAGCACACATCTCTCAGTCCCAGCTCGACTCTTGTCTTCCTCTTTTCTGCAGGTTAGCTTTGAGCAGCTTCACTAGAATGAGCTCCAACTGTTCAGATGAGTTTTTCCAGGCCACAAACCACGCAGAACAGACCTTCCGAAAGATGGAGACCTATCTTCAGCACAAGCAGCTGTGTGATGTTCTTCTGATAGCTGGAGATCACAAGATCCCAGCACACAGGTGAGTCTCCACAGAGTCATGCATTACTGAGAAATCTTACATTAAACTGGTTAAACTATCTATCTATCTATCTATCTATCTATCTATCTATCTATCTATCTATCTATCTATCTATCTATCTATCTATCTATCTATCTATCTATCTATCTATCTATCTATCATGATTTTTTCTATTGAATCCTATTTTAAATACAAATGTATTTGACATGTATTTGACTGACATATGTATTTATGTAATATTATGTCTTTAATTAATTCATGTTTTAATTGTCAGTCCAGATCTGCTTCAGTTGAATCTCAATTAACTTTGAGGATAACATCCTGACAGATCGTGTCAAAACGTTTATTTGAAGCGACATATTTCAAATTATTGAGCGTGTTGAACTTTCTTCAAGGCCCGTTAAAGAGTGTTTATTCAAAGAAATCTCTCGACCGCCGAGTGTTTTGAAGCTATTCTGTAGGAAAACTCTCTGTAGCCAAAGCTCTGCGCGTCCCAGTTTGACATCGAGCTCAATCAACATCACCCGAGAGCCGCATGAAACAACCCGGTGAAAATAGCTGCTGCGCTCACAGCTCAGATAAATGATTCGCAGGGGAGGAATTTTCTACGAAGACAACTTTGCAGAAGTATGCAGCGTGCATGTATAAATGATTTGAGCGTTTCTTCACAGGCTTGTCCTGAGTGCGGTGTCAGACTACTTCGCTGCCATGTTCACCAATGATGTGAGGGAGGCAAAACAGGAGGAAATAAAAATGGAGGGAGTTGATCCAGAGGCGCTGAGGGCGCTGGTTCATTTCGCGTATACTGGTATGTAGGCTGCTGGTGTTTCACTTTAGAGCCATCTGATTGGACAATACCGTAATCACAAAACCTACATAGAAGAAACATTCAATTAAATGCCAAAAAATAGCTGTAATGTTTAATAATCGCAGGTGAGTTATGAGGCTGTGAAACAGTAGAGCAATTCAGTTACTCCAGTATTAATGATATTAATGAATTACTTTAATTTTAGAGCATTAATATTAATTACTTCTTAAATTAGCCTAATTGTTTAAAACCATCAATCTACACAGTTAGAAACGACCGTTCCTAAAATAATTGTAGCTATAATGATTTCCTGCATATTCAGAACATGTTCTTGCACATCCACAGGAGTGCTGGAGCTAAAGGAGGAGACGATTGAGAGTCTGTTAGCTGCTGCCTGTCTCCTCCAGCTCTCACAAGTCATTCAGGTTTGCTGCAACTTTCTGATGAAACAACTGCATCCGTCCAACTGCCTGGGAATCCGTTCGTTCGCCGATGCTCAGGGCTGCACTGATCTGCTGAGTGTCGCTCACAACTACACTATGGTAGGACTGAATTAGCTCATATTGTAATAATCACAGATACTGTATTTATTCAGTGCCAGGATTTATCAGTTGCCTACTTATTAAAACATCATGAATCAAAAGCTTGTCATGAATGACAAAATAAACTAGCTGGTGCTTGCATTTAAAGTTTAAAGGTGTTTTGTGAAAATGGACCAAACAGTATTGATGATTCAATACTATAAAATGAATAATTTTAGGATGTCTTACAAACCCAGCCAACAGGGAACTTTCTCAGAACGCTGGCTAATGTTCTCTAAAGGTTGTTTCAAGGAAAAACACTGCAATAACATTGGAACGTTTTAACGCTCTATATATCATATATGAAAACATAATATAAAAAAGTTACAACGCTACAAACATTCTTACAACCTACAATTGCTGGCTGGAAAAGCAGTAAGTAAATCTATACTATGATTTTCTCTATCATGTCCCTGACATAAATCCAGGTATAAGATTTATTTGACGTGACATTTGATCTCTCAGAAGGTTTAAACCTTCTAAGAACCTCTTTGATCTTTGTTAATGTAGCAAAAGTGGTCTTGTCTAAATAACGCTAATACATTAAGTATTCTCAGTAGACCCACACAGTACAATTGCTTTGATGGGCATTTCTCTGCCCAAGTGCGGAAACAACTTAAGGAGATAGCAGTTATCGGCTGAAGGACATCTGCACACACTGTTTACAAAGAGCTTTCTAGAGCGGAGGTTAATCTAATCACAAAACACAAGCAGCAACATTTCCTGTTCAATCACTCTGGTAAGGAACAGAGCTTCCTGATTCACACTCTGGGGTGTTTAGATTAAAACCCTAAATTTTGATAAGCTTGTTTTTCTTTTTTGTGCCTCATCTTGAAACTCTGTCCCTTTTGTGAGAAGCCCAACATTAAACTGGTTAATGCTGTACTTTCACTTCAAGTTTTAAGACCCAATATTTAAGTTTAAAGCCCAGATGTTTAGTTTGCAATTATAATAAGAAAAAAACTGAGACAACATTTATGTAAATGACTGACAACACAAACACTGACAACACAAATCACCCCTAAGAACCAGTTTGCCACAATCCATTAAATTCTCACACCCTCTCTCTAATATAATTCATTTAGCTCATGTGCAGCCTGTAGCTCACATTAATGTTGCTACCGGACCTGTTACTCAGTTCAGTTTGATGCTCTGTCCTAAAACATTTGCCCCCGAGAGACTTTTAAATGAACGTTAGCGGTGCAACAAAATTAATGCATTTAATGAATTGCCAGAGTTCTTGTGACAATAATTGTGAATAATAAATCCATATCAATGTCACCAGAAAAAGTGGACTTTAAATCCATAAAGAGGAGGGGTGGAAAATCGATGTATGGTACTCATTTAATTATGTGTGCGTGAGCTAAGCTGTGAGCGCATGGGCAATACTTTAAAAAGAGAGAGAGAGAGACTGTGGCGTTTAGATCTGATTAATGATCAATAAGATGTTTACTACCCTTATTTGCAAGGGAATCAATGAAGATTATTTCTGATGCACAAAGGAAACTCTGGCAGTGCCATAAGTAATGAACAAGCCTGTTAGAAAGATTTCCAGCATCCTTTTTCTATGCCTCAAACAGAGCGCTGCAGACAGTTTTATCAGAGTCAACCTCGACTGTCCTTCTGGACGCATTCGAGCAGATCATTATCTTGTACGATGCATGGCCAAGAATGTCAAAGCTTCATTTTTCAGATTTATTAGAATTCCCATAATGCATCTCTTTGGAAACAAGATGTTAGGTTAAGACGGTCTATTATAGCATATCAATGCAGTGATGCGTCAGCCACAAGAATTGAATATTTAGCGATCAAACACAACTCGTGATTCATACTGAGATCAGTGAAAAGCGCAGTGCAGAACACAACAGAACTGCATTAAAATACAGACCTAGAAGAAGTGTCTCACAAAGGTTCTGTAACCGTTTACTCAACCTAATGTCTCAGAATGTGTGGAAAACTGTTCTTCAGGAACACTTTTTGGAAGTCATCCAGAACCAGGAGTTTCTGCTGCTACCAACTACAGAGATTGTCAAGCTGCTGTCCAGCGATGACATCAACGTTCCAGATGAGGAGACCATTTTCCAAGCGCTGATGGTGTGGGTCCGCAATGACGTGCAGCACAGGCAGCAGGATCTGGGAGTGTTGCTGGCATACATCCGACTTCCTCTTTTGCCACCTCAGGTTTGAAATTAACGTCCACATCAAACATAGTTAATCAATCAATCCTGCCATTTCAGGATCTTGATCAATTGATGCAATTTATTGTTATCACAAATATTATCAGTTGATTAACAATGCATGAAGAAAGCCGTCCTGTAGCTCAACTGGTAGAAAATTTGTTAGCAGCACAAAGGTTGTGGGTTCGAACCAAGGGAATAAAAATGTAAGGAAAAAAAGGAAGGACAAAAAATATATACTAAATTCAAGTCGCTTTGGATAAAAGCATCTGCCAAATAAATAAATGTAACACATGCTGTTAACTTAACGTGATAACTGATAAACATTTTGTTTATCTTTTATCTTTTTTAGCTTCTTGCAGATCTGGAGAACAATAAGATGTTTTCAGAGGACCTGGAATGTCAGAAACTCCTGATGGAAGCCATGAAGTACCATCTTTTGCCGGAGCGCCGTCCCATGTTGCAGAGCCCAAGAACTAAACCACGAAAATCCACGGTTGGGTCTCTCTATGCTGTTGGGGGGATGGACGCCTCAAAAGGTGAACAATTATTTCATCTTTGTCTGGTTCTTCTCTCATTGTAAAAATCTCTCATCTCAAATTGCCAGAAATCAAAGTTTCATACAGTTTCTCACAGAAAAAAATGTGTTTACCAAAATGCAAGTCATTATCATATTTGATTTCCCCCCTGAGAGACAGTTTGTCAGCTATTAGACTAGCAGCACGCAACAGCTAGCAAACTCCACAGCTAGCAATAAACTGAGCTTCTGTCTGCTTTCAGGATCTACAACCATAGAGAAATATGACCTCCGCACCAACAGATGGATCCAGGTTGGAATCATGAATGGCAGAAGACTTCAGTTTGGGGTGTCAGTGATTGATAACAAACTATATGTGGTGGGAGGAAGAGATGGTTTGAAGACATCTAACATGGTGGAGTGCTACAACCCCATCACTAAGGTGTGGTCCACCATGCCCCCAATGTCAACCCACAGACATGGACTAGGTGGGTTCTTTAAACGTTCCAGGTGTTTCTGTGGAGAACATTCAGAAACGAGGCCCAAAAAACCTCAAAATACTTCAAAACACCTATTTCCCAGGACCTGCAGAGTATTTAATTTAACAATAAAATTTCTCTGTGCAGCATAAACCTTTCCAACTTTTGCATCCCAGCTAACAGGGAACGTTCTGAGAATGTTTGCTAATGTTCTCTAAAACTGCTCTCAAAGTTATTAAAAACATTCTTGCAAGAACATTAATAAAATGTTTTGTATCATATATACATAAATATATATATATACATACATATATACAGTATATATACATTTATAAGCTAGTGAAAAGTTTAAAAACATTACAGAACTAAAAACATTGAAATAATGTTCTTGTAACCAAGCAGTAACTTTTTCTAGTGCATTCAAAATATTGAATATTGTTAACATTTTTGTTACTTAATGGAAACATTACAGAAACGTTCCTACAACCTAAACTTGTTAGCTGGGATACTGTCTTCCCAATACCCCTGCTATAAAGTTTTTCTAGTTTTTAAAACAATTAATTACTACAGAAAATGAAAACTCAAAACCCAGCAGGATGTTTTGGAAGATAAATTCAGGCAGGACTTTATAAAATGCAGATGATTACTATAGATGTTTGCTTGTTCGGGGCAATGTTTCAAAACCAAATTATATTAACCTAAATCAACTGAAGATGACAGGAAATTGAATTTTGTGTTATAAAATACATCATGTTTTATTGCTGCGCATGTATTTCAACAAGAACGCTGGATTCAGACTATTGCTGGAGTAGCTGAAACAGTCAAACACCAACGCCTGAAGAAAGAACTTTATGTTATATAACTTCAAGTGTAAAGCGACTGGCTGCTCACATCAAACCTACAGTGTGTATAAATCAACAAAACAATCTTGCCTGGCCATAAAAAAGGTTATAGAAAATATATGGCAGGTAATTTAAACTCCCGGATGTGAAAATGCACTGTACAATAACCCCATAAAACTGACACTCAATGCTGTTCATGAAGTCACTGCAATATTACAACCAAAATGTCGGTCAAGATACGATTTATATGTCAAGAGGCAAAAAAGCAACAGCCAGAGAGATTTATAACAGAAACACGAGGAACCTTTTCTGAAAAGGGTGCAGAGAGACACACCGTGAATTCCTAATGCTTTCACAACATCTCAGGGCCGTTGTGCTCTGGGTCTGCCTGGGAGGAAATGTTTCAGCTCCTGATATCTGGTCCAAAAGAGTTTCATCTTCATCTTCATTAAAATTAATTCCATGTTATTACCATTCAAATTCTGACATTTCACCGCCACATTAAAATGCAGACAGATGCTGGATATTGGGCTGCGCTTTTGTCCGACGTTCGGTGCTTGTCTCCAAAAGCTGTTATTTATTTATTTGTCTGTTTGAAAAGGAATCGCTGTGCTGGAGGGGCCCATGTATGCGGTGGGAGGTCATGACGGATGGAGCTATTTAAACACAGTGGAACGGTGGGATCCTCAGGCCAGACAGTGGAATTATGTGGCCAGTATGTCCACCCCACGCAGCACCGTCGGAGTCACGGCTCTCAATGGAAAGTACGAATTTTTTCCTTTTCTTTGACTATTTCTGGTTTGACTGTTGCTGCCGCTACACAATTTATACATTTAATCTAAAATTACTGTATAAATACTGAACCAATAAGTATTTACTGCAGGATGTAATGTTTATTTAACACAAGACACGGCTGTGACCTTTTCCTCTTTGCAAGCTGTTGTTTTTGTATTACTGTGCTAAAGGCCATGTATGTTGTGAATACATGTTGCATGGCAACTTAACAGTTAATAAAATCAATAATAATTTATAATAAGGTACTTTGTGAATACAGTCATGGTTAAAGCGCTCGACTCTATTCAGAGTGTTGCACAGCCTCTTATACACCATTTCTTAAATAAACTGTAATGTGAATACACCTCATAATGTCTAAAAAATGAGATACAACACAAAGTGTTTGAATCAGTATAACCCTGTAACAGCCAGACAGCAGTTAATACGCTCTGAGACCACAGAAACTAAAGTGTCGTTTACATTACAGTCAGTTGAGTGGCAGGTATTACATTTGTCCAGGAAAAGAGGCTAGTTTAAATCAAGCAGGACATTGACTGATGATTCATGGGATACTTCTGTAACCAGGTCAAAGACAAACCCTTCAAGATTACTCTAGAGACTACAGCCCTACTTTTCAAAGTGATTAATTGATCAGCCTTTTAACAGGACAAATACAGAGATAGTCGCTTAAAGTTAAAATGAAATATCTTACATGTTTGACGCCAATTCATCAAAACTGGGTTAGCCATGCTGTGCTATTGGATAATGACTGCCAATGTTTTGCCTCTCTATCACCATCTCTGTTTGAAACATAAAACTGCAGGTTACTGTATGTACTGTTCACACTGAAAGATTAGTTTAAATTATAAATCATTATTATACTGTTGCAAACAGGATAAGGAGACTGGTTTAAATGCTCATCTGTTATGTACTTGCTTAAATGTTTTATGTTTTTGAACCAAAATAAATCGTGCTTCATGTTCTCTCTAAATAAAACACGTTTTTACAGGTTATTTGCTGTAGGCGGTCGTGATGGAAGTTCCTGTTTGAGATCGATGGAATGTTTTGATCCCCACACCAACAAATGGAGTATGTGTGCACCAATGACAAAGAGGAGAGGAGGAGTCGGCGTGGCCACATACAACAGTTTCCTGTATGCGGTCGGAGGCCACGATGCACCAGCTTCAAGCCATTGCTCACGTCTCTCTGATTGTGTGGAGAGGTAAGTTATCCCTGCACAGCATTCTGGGAAAAAAGACACCCAACACATTTGGTGTTGTCATATCAACAACAGCTCACAAAAACATACTGTGAGGCCGGATAGAAGGCATACGCCACGTGCTGTAATTCCATTGTTTTATCTGCAAGTCTGGACACACCTTACTCCATTGTGAAACCATTGTTAGCTCCTCACTAAGGAATGTGGCCACAGTAGTTCAGTAAACTGGTGTTTGATGCCCCCTGCTGGTGGAACTACTCTACAAAAAACCTAATGAGATTCAAAGACTGTCTTTGCATTATTCAACAAACTGTCAAAATAAGTGAATCATTTGTTGTAAAGAAATATTGCACATGCACAATTTTCAAGCACTGATTCAATTAAAAGTCAATTACTATTTTTTTAAATGTCACTTTATTTGATAGTTTGTTATGTAATGCATTAAATTAAATGTGTTTATTTTGTGTTTAATTACTTACAGTAATATAACTTATTAAATACAATAAGTAGCTGTTAAAAAGACAACCTAACACAATAGCCAACAGAAACAGTAATTACTTAGTAAAAATACTTCATCACAGTTCTTGCTTTCTAAAGCTCTATGAAATATCAGTGAGTCTGTTATCTCACACTTAATGCGGTGGGCAGTTGGTTTATGTATATATAAGTAGGTTGTGTTTTATTTTTGCATCTCCTGAGCTCTGTGCTACATTTACAGGTACGACCCAAAAACAGACACATGGACCACCGTGTCTTCCCTGAGTGTCCCCCGGGATGCAGTGGGAGTGTGTCTGCTGGGAGACAGATTGTATGCAGTCGGAGGCTACGATGGCCAGACCTACTTAAATAGTGTTGAGTCCTATGATGCACAAAACAATGAATGGACTGAGGTAGGTGCATTATGTTCAGATCAGGCTATCTTTGTTCACGCCGCACACAGAGTGTCGACCTGACAGCGCACAATGTAATTTTACAGGTGAGGAGATCTGATTTGTTCAGACAGTGTAGTCAATATCCAGTTGCTATGGTAACAATGTGTGTCAGCACAACAAACGAGGGTGGCACGGATGAGAGGATGAAAACAGGAAGTTTCGCTTCTGCTCTTATCTGTCGTGACATCTCAGGTTTCATAAACCTCACGAGGCACAAAACAGAAAATAGCATCAGGGCCTTTTTACATGTTCATGCACATACTGCCCAGATAGAATGAAGACAGATACGACAAACATTTGTTTCATGTCTGCATAAAGTTATCATTTTTACTAACCATGAGTCTAACAGAGAATGCTTTCAGAATGACAGCTAACATTCTCTAAAAGTTCTCAGTTATCAGAAACCTTCCTGCAATAACGCTAGTACAACTTTTTAAACGTTGTATATCATATAAATCAAAAACTTTCATCTTAAATTGTTAGTGGAACATTTAAAAAAATCTTACAGGTTAAAAAAAGTTTAAATAAATGTTCTTATAAGAACAATATACAATAAAACAGAGCAGTAATGTTAATACAATGTCTAAAAACGTTTTGAACGTTTTTAGAACATGCATAATAACATTTGTAATGTTTTTGTTACTTACTGGAAACAATAGAGAAACATTCTTACAACCTAAAATTGTTAGCTGGGACATTTGTTTAACACAAACGATCAAATCTGATTTTGTGCCCTTTGTGAAGAATGTTTTTGAACACTGAATGCATGTCAGATCATTTTTTTAAATGTTCTTTGAACGCTAGCGTGATGTACGACTGCGGACAGGAAGCACAAACATTTCCTCCCATTCATCTGTTTTCCACTGTATCACAATGTCACAGGTTAACCGCTCTTTCCTCAGCCAGCCTGGGTTACAAACACCCTGTTTAAGTCTTGCCTCTTTTCATAAAGTGACTTGCATTGATGCAATGGACTGTAAACAGGCACTACAAACCGAGTGAGACAGGAACGCAGCAGAGGAGGGTATTTGCAGTGGTGGGACACCGGTCATTAACCTCTGCATCTCTTGCTATTGCAGGAGGTCCCTCTGAACATTGGGAGGGCCGGAGCCTGTGTGGTGGTCGTGAAACTGCCATGAAGGTTCAGATCCTGTGAACTTCCCCCAGAACTCTCACAGCAGCTATGATGTCATCAACAGAAACTACACAGAGTTCCTCCGAGCTACTGAAAACACTGGATTATTTTATTAAAAAAAAGATTCATTCTACTTTTGCTTTGACGTTTCAGCAGTATTACAGACTGGATTAAAAAAACATGATGTGCATAAGATTTTACTTAACTGTAGTGAAATTATATGAGACAAATTTCACATTTTATATAGAGAGAAAAGAACACTTAAAATATATCCAGACTTTTTCATCTTGAGTTTTTCATCTGGTTAGGCTCATCATACATTTTGACGTTATCTTTTAACTAGAAGAAAATCAAGCGTATTTTAAAGACAGCAACATACTTGTTTACTTGTGGCATTTTGTGAGAAATGTATTTTAATCTTAGATAAACATTTTAAAAGACCACTGTGAATTCTTCCAGTTTAAGCTCGCAACAAAACAAGCTTGGTTCACCCAGAACACTTGTGGACGTTCAGTCGTGCACAGTTCTCATCTCAATACACATTTTGTCTGAGGTGCAGCACAAATCTACTTTTGTAAGTTGTCTTTGAAGTAGAAAAAAATAAAGCCAAAGTCATTAGCACGTGGTGGTAAGTAATAACTTTTAACAGTAATAAGGTTTACAGTAGAAATATGCTAATATATCATATTGATATTTCACCATTATGTAAAGGTTTTGTAATTTGTATTGTAAATAATTCCTGTTCAATGTACTTTCAGATCTTTTTGGCATGCTTCTTTAATATGTTTGAATGCCATTTTAACTATTCAAATCATGGTGTCAAATCAGACCCTTTAAATGTTATAAACTCTGCGTTTCTGATGTACAAACATTCCTGTTTCATTCGTTTAGTTTGTTCTGTGCCATGACAAAAATGAATTACTGAAGATTCTCATCAGCTCTCTGACTTACTGGAATGTAACATGCTTGTCAAAAACACGTTTGTAATACAGAAATACGCTGACATTTTTCATTGTTTTCTAAGGCATGCAGAAAAATCAAAGAAATAAAGTTTTCTGAGTATCTGCAAATGATTCTCTAAACAGTCTTGTGCTGTTTTTGATTTTCAGGAGGTTTAAATATTTTGAATCTCATTACTGGCCTCTAGTGGTTAATATTTGTACAGCATGTCTTAATGATCACAGCTGGTCCCTGCTGTACAGTTGGGTGAAAGTTTGTGGCCCTTTGAAACGACCTGTACGTCTGCATTGATAACTTGTTGGAATTTGGAGTGTGAAATTCACAAGCCACAATTACAGGCAAACACAACCCGACTATAATAACAGGTGCATATTTAGAAATGTTATTGAATTTATGACAGTGCACACCGAAGGATGATTTTAATAATCTGAAAATCCTTTAGCTGCAAGAACATTCACCAAATACTTCTGTAGCTTTCACAATGTTAAGGGATGAAATTTTGGGCTATTCCTCTCTGTAAATCCCTTTATTCAGCGCTTTAGGTCAATGCCACAACATCTCAACTCGTTCTTCTGTTAAATAATATAATCCACTTAAAAAATTACTGCTCCCTTAATGGCGATAAGCCACCCAGACTCTGAGACAGCAACGCAGCCGAAACCATGACAAGCCTCTCATATTCTCTTCAGTGGAGATGTTTTAGCGCTTTATCTGTCACACATAGTGTTATGCCTTTTTTTGCCAAAAGGTTGAGCTCTTGTTATCTGTCCACAGAACATTTTCATTCAGGTGGTCTACCACAAACCTCAGACATGCCACAGATTTATCTGACAGCAGTGATTTCCTTTGTGGGGTCCTTTCAAGAACATGGTCCTTGTTATTCATTTAGTCGACACGAAAACTTCTGCAGTTTGGAGACTTTCAGATCTTTCAGAACTGTCAGTAAAGCAACAATTTTCTTCCTTTATCGACAATTTAACTTGTGGGGATTGATGAATGCTGAGGTCTTTATTAATTTCAACTTAACTATCATAAAGCCTTGTCTAAAGTGCTGTGAAAGCTATTGCTATTGAGACATGGTTTAAACTAATTAACCTTTGCTGAGATGAAGAGTAAGTAAACAATTTTTATGTCTTCATGTGAAGGCTGGGCACAGAGGTGACCTGACTAACACTCAACTAATTACACTCATTAACACAGGACTGTATTTATTTACTTCTACCACACATTACATAAACACAGACTAAAATAATATGATAAAAAAAGAAAAAGAATAACACTACAGAATAATACTATAACTAGTAACTCTTTTAAGGTAAGGTTCAAAAAGGATAGCAATAGCAAGCTAACTTTGAAAACATAAAACCCCGCCTTCCCTTCAAAGCCACGCCCCCTTCAACCCCAAAAACACATGCATAGCTTGACAGGCAAATGGATAATCCTATCATTGCATTCAGACCAAATATAAGATACAATCTATATGTATATAAATATTACCTATGACTGCAAACAGAATGTAAAGAGACAACTAGCATAACATAAAATGTTTCTGGAAAAAAAAGGTTTACTATACCTCGCCTTTAACTAAATTGTCTAAATGGACAGACTCTTAAAACATTAATGTTAGAGATCCACCAGGATCAGCCCAAAATGAAATGAGGCAAAAGCGTTTCAATCAATAGTGCCGGAGACTTTAGTTCATCTACGAAGCTCAAGTCTACAAAAAGGTTTGCAGCGTAACCTTTAAAAAATTAATACGTTATTTGTTGAAACTCTGAAATGTCACAAGATGAAAGCGAAAGTAAAAGGACAGAGTTGATGTCCAAAGCAAGTGAGATTGTTTTTGATAAAATGGATAGATTGCAATTATATTGTGTTCTTCAACAGAGAGACGCTCTGTGAACATTGTAAAGGGAATACAAATTGATTATAAATGCAACACAATTGCTGCAGCACAGAAAACGGAGAGGCTGTGCAAAAGGCCAAGAGGAGTGCAGGTGTTGTTTTAGTCCCTCCAGATGTTGGAAATGGCAATATCTGAGCAGACTTCAGATGTGACCTGACCTACATGACCCCGTGGAAAGCTGTGTCTGCTCCCTCCAACCGGAGAAATCAATGCCTCCTATTGTAGAGAAGCAAGTATCTACAATATAAAAATAAACTCTCAGGGTTTAATTCGTTTATTAACGACGGATATGTCGTTGTCTTCAGAAATCACCAAATGTAATTACAATACGCCGTCAGAAAGAGTTTGGCAGGCGGTCATTTCATCTGGCCGTGAAAGAGCAGGTGTGATTTTTCCTGGAAATTGGATTAAAAATATAATCTCCGCCCCTGTCGATATCACCTGGACCATCAAATGACTTAAACTCGTAGTGATTGCAGAGGGCCAAAAAGAATTCAATATAAATAAGAGAGTCAGGAGCTACTACATCCTCACCGACTCACAATGAGAGATTGACCCGCTGTCACAAACGTGGCTATACATTGTGATGCGCAGCGCATGCGCACGAGTTTCCAGCAGAGGGCGCTGTTGCATCACTAGTCCCGTTCCCTCGAAAAGCTATTCAAAGGCCTGGCAGCTCTATTCCTGCTATGAACAATAAATGTCAACCTGCATCAACTGGGTCAAGGGCAAATAATTGAAATAATAATGCTGCATAATTATTGGCCAGGCTGATGAAATGGGAGGAAATTATACATATACATAAAAATGTCTCCACCCACTGATTCCACGACTCACATCACACGTCATTCGCCTAAAAATGTACAAATACAAAGAACTACCTGGATTTAAAGATTAACTTTTTGGTTTAATTTGCCATTTATAACCCAAACACAACAAATGCACTAAAGGTAAATTTCTGAGGCTGGAAATATATTCACTATTCGCTCAGTGGATACCTGACACATCTGAGAACGTTTTTGCGGTTCTCCTAAAATTATCCAAAAACTCTTGCAGTGAAGTTGGCAGAACTTTTTAAAACATTACATATCATGTATTAAAAGTTGTTTGTGAAAACTTTAAATAACATCATAGAATTAAAAATATTTTAATACAACGTTTAACTAACTGCATGTTCTGAATGTCACAGACTGTTCAAATAAACATTTTATCATTTTGGTTACATGTTTGAAAAACATTCTCTTTTTTTAAAGAAAAAAATAACATTTCTGTAGTATTGCACTGAACTGACACAACTGTTTTTAAATTCATATTACTGTTTATTGTTAAATGTGTCTGGTTTAAGAATCCTATACGTTTAAGAATAAAAGTTTCTTCAGCACGATGATGCTGTAAAGATGCTGGTTTGTTTCTCCCCCGACAGGGAAATAAATGACAATAAAAACTTTAACTCGAAACTGTACTGTTGGATACAAACACAGACATGCATTAAACATCACAGATTACACAATATATACCGAATACATTAGAGACTAGAACAAAACTGGAGGCAAATGTGAAAGATATTCCCAAATTCCACATTTTAAACTGATGATTAAAATCCCTTGAACGTCACACTGGGCCGGCAAAGGCAAACTTTATGTCTGTGCATTTATTTCTGTTCTATTTCAATACAACATTTTATCTTTACAACAAACATCTGAATTCCACGACAAATACTAGAACGATCAAGACACTCAAAGAAAAATGCAATGTTTACTCTGTATGAGAAGGACACTGAGTGGGCCTGAGCCCACTGAGAGAAGGAAAAGTCTTTTAAAAATCACATGTTCTCAAAGGCATGTTCTGCAGGTTTAGATAATAACACTGCATGAGAAGAACTGTATCAGACGTTTCAGCTCTACAGCAGGAGACGTAACGTTGTCTCACAGGCTGAAATGATGCATTGATTGTCATTCATTTTAACTAGCAGACAGAAAAGACGTGCAGATCAACAAGATTTAGTGCACCAGAACCCCCCCTCCCCCCTGCATTGTGCTCTCTTTGAAATTATGCATGCGGAGTCTGTCCACTGACTTCAGATGTTACAGACCCCGTCAAAATTTACATCCCTGTTCTTCTCTCTCAAAGCAAGTTTTCAGATGTCAGGTAGACTGTTGCCGACTCGCCCGGGAGCCCAGATTCAACGTTTGTGGATTTTTCCCCACAATGAATGCAATTAGACTGCTTTGTGGGTGTAAACTGTCCCTAAGCATAAACTAGACACAGCGCAATCTATCATTTTAATGGGCTTCAACTTTCAGGGGAGACATCCTGTAATTCAGCGACTACATACACTGAGTCACTTTTACAAACACAAGAGAAGCCGCAAATATGAGCGCCAATTTTCCTAACTGAACTTTTACCAGACGTATGTGAATGACAAGCTTTTCAAACACACCACAGGAAACGCCGTATATAACGCGTCACGCAACCGACATGACGCATATGTTCTCATAACAAGAAATGCATAACACTGGGAAAGCACATATAATCACAGCAACCAGCAATTAGTGTAAAAATATGACAAAAAAATATGTCTTTTAACTTCCTCTCGGGAATTTAAGGTGAAGCATTAAAACAAAATGGCAAAAAATTACCCTAAAATGAATGATACAAAAAGGCAACAAATGTCCTTGTAACAGTCAAAGAGAAAAACAAGTCAGAGTTTAATACTTAAACCGCGAACAATTCAGTGTTTAATGCCAGCATAAAACAGGCTGTAATTAGATCAGTAATGATTTGCAGGTTGCAGGATGAGTCATAAAACAGCTATTATTAATTGAACATCCTTCTCAAATCTATTTCTGGAGCTTCTCTCCAGTTTTAGGCGCAGTGAAAAGCTGAGCGCAAGGATAATGTGTCTCGTCGCCCTACGTTTTCAAAGCAACCCAAAACATAAATAGCTTAAAAAGGAGACAAGTAAACAATTTCTATTTTTCGCTATAAGGTCAAACTATACGGTAAGAACAAAACTAGCATGCTATTTCATCAAGTTTGATGCTAACGGTCCCTTAAACACATTACATGAGCTTCAAGACAACAACGTTTTTGTCAAGGGCACTGAAGGTTTAGCGATGCTAGAATTACATATGAATTAAATATTACATTACAGTGTATACATTATTAAATTAGTTGATGGATCAATACGTTAAGTTCTGTTTAGCAGAATATCGCTGAGAGAGTTTAATCACCAGTCTAGGTGTTGGTAGGAATTCTACTGAGACCTCATTGTTGGTTGTTTTTGTTGGTGAAGATGAACTACCCATGACAATTAAAGTTCCAGGCCATTACTTTGCTTGAATAAATGGTTACCCGCAATGCTTAACTGTTCTAAAAAAGACCTCCGGCTGGGTTAGTCTAGTCCCTCGTCAATTACCAAAGATATTTCATTATTCTGGAGTTATTCTCCACTTAGCCACGTTTAGCCAGAATACCTGTGTGAAGTCTGGTCCAGTATGTTCCTGTCATTGATTCGGTTTTGTTAAGAACTACCTACAGCCTTTTCTGAACAACGTACAATTTAGGTTTGAGGAATATTTCCACAACGTTTCCTGCAAAGTAACAAAAATGTTACAGAGGTTACTTTGAAAGTTCCAGGAACATTATTTAAGCATTTATAAAACGTTCCACAAATTACTTAAGAATAACGTTTTTCATAGATGACATTTATGAAAAAGACAAAGAAATGTTCTACTAACACTACTGCAAAAACAATTAAAAAAAAAACTAAAACAAAAAAATCTTTAGCCAACGTTCAGTCACAGTCCGTTTTACTTTCACCTGCTATTCTGAGTTTTTGTCAATCCAAAAAAAATCAATACAAGCAGAATAAACATTCGGATGATTAAAATGTATATGTAACACACTATTCTATTAAATAAATAAAATCACCACTATTATCTAACCTAACTTCATAAGAATTTTATTTAAACCACAGGACCACAACACTTGAAATTGCGGTGCAGTGTATTCAGACAGAATCTCGGCAGACCTCACATAAACACAGCACACCTGCATCTCTGAGTTCACAGCAGCGATGTCCCAAAATATTCCAAGCATAAACACAGAAACCAGGGCAGGGGTGGCAGAGTTTAACCTTGGGGTCATGGTCTATAGCTGCCGGCCAAGGGACATGAGCTCTGATAGCACACTGAGTTAATTTAATCACTTTTGGAGCGTTTTGTAGGTGGCTTCGCTGTGTGGGACCGACGCTTCACACTGTGCAAACCCAAACCTCACGCACATTGCCAGAAGGCCTGCCCACGGCAGCACACACCACACCTGCCGGTTCTGGGTTCTGAGGCCGGATTTCAGCCGATGCTGTTAACAACCTGAAAAGATTAATTTGATCTTACCGTGCGTTTCACAAGTGCACTGCGGCGTTTTGCATAAGTTGACATGGTATACAGCCTTCAGCGTGAGAATAAAAAGGCAGATTCTCTTTTCATTTTGACTTACTCACACTTGTCTTTTTTTAATGTGTTTAGAGATATTGTGTGGATAATCAAAAGAGGAAATTTACTGGTCAGGTACGTTTGTTAAGGCAGCAAATCCCACACACACACACACACACACATATGATCAATATATTAAGTATTTCTACATGCTAAGTCTCTAATTGGTTCAGCAATACTGAATCAGTTTTATAGTATTTTTCCCACACTGACCTCAAACAAACCCAACATTATTATATGGTACTACATTTCACACAGAACCTAACAGAGGGTTAAATCTTCAGTAAAATCTGTATTCTGGGTTTGGAATAATGGGGGACAACCAAACAAAGACATAAGAGTCTCAACACAACATTACATTACAATTTCAACACTCAAGGCAAGGCAAGGCAAGGTAAGTTTATTTATATAGCACATTTCATACACAAAGGTAATTCACTCAAAGCTAATGCGCATGCAGGGTATGCAAACAAACGTGCATGAATTCTGCATGAATTTGGTGTTCAGAAAGTATTTTCTTAACCAAACGTCCTGACATCACACATGCACGTCCTTGAGCATGAACTTCCCAGTTTGCTTCTCGCATGACCTTCATAAAACATCTCACTGCTTGAGTCTCTACCGACCTTAACCCATTCATCGCCCTTGGCAAAACACAAACATGTACACACATTAATCTTTCACGCCACACAAACTAGACTTTTTGGTAGCCACTAAAACAGACTGAGACAAACTCTTTGAATACAGTGGTGGACCTTCAACAAGGGCAACAAATACATTACATCTAGATTATGCTCTCAGAGAGATAAACAGGGCAATGAGTGATCATTTTGGCATTACAAACCCTGCGGTAGAAATGATGATCACTGACTTTATGGTGATTGGCTTTGAGCATATGTCCTCATTAAGGATCCTCCTCGCTAACAGGAAATGTTTTCAAAACGTTGCTTAATGTTCTCTAAAAGTACTCAGTTATTAAACATGTCCTTAACATTAATGAATGTTATATATCATAAGAATTATTCTAACGATGTTGAATGTTTTAAAAATGTTACAGAATTAAACATTGTAAGAACGTTAACATCTAAAAACTGGACATGTGTCTGGACTGTGTCTGCAGTATCAGTGAGTCCTAGACGGTCAATTATAGCAAAAAAGCAAGTTATTCTAAAGTCCATCATTTAAGAAAATTAAAGAGATTTTACACACATCAGTATAATAGGAAAGCCCAAGCCTTGCAAAGCCCAAGGGCCCCTTTAACTTACTAGTCCACGTGGTATTTATATATATGTGTGTGTGTGTGTGTGTGTGTGTGTGTGTGTATGAACCACCAAAAACTATGCAATAAAAAAGAAAAGCATTAGAAGATGCAATTAATTTTAAAGGAAAAATATTGGGTATGATGTGGAAAGGGACAATTTCAAAGGCAAATCGTTCCTGCCAATGGGGGATTTCCTGCCAATGCCTTTGAGCTTTGCAGTCACAGTCCAATCTCAGAGAGTTGGGCGAGAGCAACCAGCAACCCCTGTGACGGAAAACCCTCCGTTATTGGGCTTCAAGCTCTAACGCGCTCGCAAAACATGCCCTTCACACCATTTTCAGGCAAAGCACCTGGAACACGCATAGCCACCAGCACAATAAACTGCATGAAACGTGTTAAGCCCTGATAATCTGCCGCAGCCCGAACAAGCAGCACAACACAACCGGCGACCCAGCGACTGCTCTGAATTTCAGATGCGCGCTGGAAACACGCGCAAGGCTGCGATCCGCCAAGCCGACGTCTTTCTTCTCCTCTGCTTAGAATTGATGTGTGTTGACAAAGCCAAATCATGTCATTAATATCACATTCAAAGGCCTCACAGCAATGTGAGTCATGTTAATGCCGCGAACGTCCTCCACAACCGCGCATAAATTACATCAATGACTTGCATCGAGCCGGCCGGCGAGCTATCCATCTGCCGGCGAGCGAACAGCTGAGGCGCGCCGCGGCGACAAATCTGAGCGAGGCTTTCTTCCAACGCGCTCCCATAAGCTTAATAAAGTGCCATGTGGAAAATGATGTAACATAAAGACAGAGCAAGCCGTGCTCGGGCTCAGAAGGACGGACTCAAAGGATCTGATTACTGTGGATAATCTTGAACGCAACAAGCGCCAGTCGAGTCTCCAGCGTGCCTCTAAATAGCGCCCGACGCCGGGAGAGGCTTTTAAAACTCTCCGCGCTGTGCGGCTCCAGCGATCATTACTGCAGCTCCGTAAGGCAAACCCACGGCGACTGCATGCGCTGAAAGTTGTTTTAATACTTTGGTTGTCAAGACTGCAACTTCATGCACAGTTTAAGTGAGTGATAACGTGCAGTCAGATGAGCCAAACGTTACTGCCAAATGGACCCCGACAGGCGACCACAGAAGGGTCTCCTGTCACCTCGAAGGGTTATTTTGGGAATGTCGGGGCGACTAAACGCATGTTTTGCTTACTAAAAGAAAGTAAACGCACATGAAATATGAATATGATGTTCATTTTCTCTACATTTTAGTGCAGAGAAATGGTTGCCAGGGACAACAGTCATTTGTAGTTTAGAGCAGTTTATGCAGTTTATATTAAGCACTATAGTTTATATATAGGTAGTACTATATAGGTACAATATTATATTTTGTATATGCATGCATGCATGCATACACACACACACACACACACACACACACACACACACACACACACACACACACACACACACACACACACACACACACACACACACACACACACACAC